>CP137671.1:15014875-15089878 GCA_037976565.1 Mesocentrotus franciscanus | reverse complement strand
GTCCCTTCTGACTTGAGGTAATACATGTTATAATCATGTTTCTTCCGTAGAACATTTCCCCTTGTGCTTTCAACGTGTCTTCATTTCAGGGATACCCCCCCAACACACACACACACACACACATTTGTCTTCTTATTATTTGCTTTTCGAAATTCCCTCTTTACCCTCTCTCTCTCTCTCTCCCTATGCCCCTCTCTCTCTATCTCTCTCTCTGTCTATGTCGCTATCTCAGTCTCTGTATCTTTTTGTTACTTCTGCTCAATTTCTTTCTTTCTCTCTCTCGCTCTCTCTCTCTCTCTCTGTCTATCTCTCTATCTCTGTCTCTATCTGCATCTTTGTTACTGCTGCTCACTTTGTTTTCTCTTTCTCTCTCTGTTCTCTCTTTCCCTCCTTTTAGCGATAATGTACATTCTCCTTCCCCCTCTCCCAATGCCCTTTGCCAAGTGTAATTGTTTGTTAACTTTTAGTCAGTGAAATAGGCTGTATTTCTTTTCAGCCAAGTTTCGAAGAGGCCCTGGAAAAACATTTGTGTTAATGATATGAACTACCCAAAAAAGAGGAATGTCCAATTTGCTTTAATTAAGAGGAAATATTGGGAAATCAAGTTGTATCTTTTTTGTTTACCAATCGTGCTAAGATTGGCAGCATTCTGAACGTATTCCATTTGAACAATTATATTATTGGGGAGATCTGTGTGACGAAATCAACAATTCAATTGTTCACCATCGTTATGTCCCTACTGTAATTTCATCGTGATCATTATCATTAAATAGTTTGAACTGTGTAAATATATTTACGTTAATGAAAATAATGTATTGAAAATTTGGAAAACACTGTATTGAAGATGATTGAATGTTGTGATAAAGAGATATATGATTATATTTTCAGGAAAAATATTAACATTCGATGTAAATATCCTGCGCTGTAAATACATGTATACATACATCTTTCAGTAAATACCAAATGCAGGTCGAGTCAAATCATGCTAAATATATGTATCTATGTTTCAAATTGAGGAGTGTGAAGACATTAAATTATGTAGTTATTAAAATGTAAACTGTGTTTATTTCATTTATGAGTCATACCTTTGTCCTGTTCCAAATTGAGGTATAGTTTTCAATATGCTACACACAGTTAAGGATTGTTCAATTTGTTCTCCTAAAATGGGGTGCAACATTGAACCCGAAAAGGTGTAAAGTTGCACCTTGAAGAGTAAAGGGTGTAAATAAGTTTCAATTTTGCACGCAAAGGGGTGCTGATGTGGTGCCGGTCTGGTGTGCAAATATGAGTGTGAAGTGCCAATTAAAAGATTGAATTCGGACAAACAAGCTTTAGAGAATATAATTTTAAGGCCGAGAAGTAAACAGTTATGATGGCTCGAATCCAACCGCTTGCGGACATTCAAATATTACTCTGATTACCGGAAAATACATGCCGGAACATTTCAAGTAAGACATTTTACGCTTCCTTACCCAAGAATGATTTTAATTCAGGGGGCAACCTTAACGCAGTTTTTACAATAATATCTCGCGGTGTGGATCAACTGATATAAAGGAGGAACTTGTTATACAGTTAAGGATTTATTGTCAGGTGTCTTTCTTTCATCTATCGAATGACTGAAGCTACAAGAGATAAAGTGTGAGATTAAGGCAGACTTATGTTCATTATTTGGAAACCAGATTATCATGGTTATTGCATTTGAGTTCCATTTTGATTTCACATCAATTAACTTCAGGATGGTTAAAGCGTTTATGGGCGGTTTTATTGGTTGATTAGCTTGTTGCTTGATTTTGAAGATAATACAAGTGATTTGTTATGACAAGCATTATTTTAATCATTTAAATCTTACCTAAGTAATGATAATACTTATCGTTCGGCATAAATAATGTTCAATAGTGCGTATCTAAATCCCCTTATTTTTGCCTCCTAAATATTTTCTCATTCTTTTCTCTTTTCTCAAAAACCTCATTCTCATCACATCACAACCCTCCCACAATGCAACAGCCGCGCGACATCAGGTGTGAGAAGAAAAAATCAACTTCCGCCCTTTTGTTCCCTAAAGAAGATATTCTTTCTCCTTAAAGATAAAGTTGAGTTCTGGACATGCGATTGCATTGTGAAAGAAACGGTGTGGAATCGATCAGAAAAGGTTGATCATCTAGCATACAAGTATTGGTGTGTACTGCAAGGTTCTGGAATCATCAAAATGATACGAAATTTAGCCCAGTCTTGGTAAAGTTACAAGCACTGTACACAGAAAGATGTATATGGGACTACACGAACATGTGGCATAAAAATCCGTCCCGATTTTTATGTTGTTACATGCCATATTTAGAATATTAAGGCATTTGAAGACTCCATGCTTTTCAGGGAACCTTGTTTTATTTGATGTTCTTCCACACTTGCATAATAACAATGATAGCGCTCACAAATTATTTTTCACCTCTTCCCAGAACTGAACCTTCTCTTTAATCATACACTCAACAATGCATACTGTGTCCTTAATTCTGAGGAACGGTCACGCTTAGCTTTATTCATCACATTAAAAAAAGAAAGGACACTAATGCTGAACCGTGCCAAGTCGATTGAATTTTCCCCATTCATTCGTTAAATCATCCCGGAAGAGGGCTCATTACAGTCATTCACACACAATGCCCCCATATAAGAAACCTGGCAAGTTTTCAGCATTCTTTCATCTTAAAGGCTTATCGCATGGCGTGTCAAGGCACTGGCTTGAGTGAGAGGGGCAGACAAGGTAGTACTTCAAGCGAACATAACTAGAACAGTGTATATATATATGTGTATGAGCTATGGTCCATGCAATATAAAAAGTTACGATTGATTGCATCTCCAAACAAATTGATTGCAACTCCTCTAATGAGTCGTAACTTTACAACAAATAGTAATTTGCAATTAATTTCATTTTACAGAAGGATAAAATTGCATGTAACATACAGTTAACTGCCGCAAGATTATAGCTACAATAGATTTTCTACGATTGATTATCAATTGATTTGGTTTGTTATGTTTCAGGACTTTGGTTTGTGGTTTAGACAGAAAGATTTGTTTGTTGGGCCTTAGGTGAACTCGTCAAGAAGGTGCATCTGAATAGAACGAGAAATGAGACAGAAGGTTGGATTCAAACTATACACAATTGAACACCTACCTAAATTCGTTTCTTCCCATTCAGTCGATTTGGTGAAGGTGTCATTTTTTTCTTCTTCTAAGAGAACTTCGAAAAAGAAATAAGGGCCAATACTCCCGAATTGGCATGATGAAGGGGTTTAAAGCTTAAAAGCCACAAATGTACTTAGTAACATCAACAACTCATCTTTCTCTCAATTAATTCCAGCAGGATCATATAATGTAAATATAAATAGGCATTATTTTCTCCAGAGTGGTAGTTATTGAACAATTATTGACATGATAGATTACAGGTTGTTAAAAATGTTCAATACCTGTTGAGCGCCAATTGCCACGTATAGGCTTTTAGATATTCTCAAAGTTAACTTGCTTAGTACTCGCCTTTCCGCAGAAAATGTCTTTTTTATAGAAAATAAAAAGGTGTGTCATCCCGTGTTTGAACGTTTAGGTTACATTGAGTTCCAAAAAAGGTTTCATAGCACCATACCAAGGAAACATCGCTATTCGCATGTGCTTCCAATTTCGTTATTTCTTGCTTTGTTTTGTAGTGCGTTCCAGTTTCGCCGTCGGCCAAAGTTGACATAGGCATGAAGGGGGGAGTTAGGTTGTGGGAGGATGGGAAATTGATGCTAAATCATTGGATTAGAGAGAAGGAGCTTATTTGGAAAGAATTCCGGGGAGAAAAATTGGGACTCGTGGATAGAACTTATTTTTGCTATTTTCTGATGCTTGAGCAACAAGAGACGCCGCTGTCATAGGTGATATTTCGTTTCCGAAGTACTTTTAAAAAATCAGTGGGAAGAAGAAAATAGATATGTGTGTTGCTTTCAATCAAATATAGTAACATCCCTCTGCCTTTCTCTCTCTCTCTCTCTCTCTCTCTCTCTCTTTCTCTCTTTCTTCATTGTCTTACTATCTCTTTCTCTCTCTCTCTCTCTCTTATTATTTAACTTCCTCTTCCTTGGCCTCTCTGTATTTAACTCTCTAGATCTCCCCTCCCACTCTCTCTCTCTCTCTCTTTCACTCTTTCGCTCTCGTTCTCTCTCTCTCTCTCTTTCTCTGTCTTTACTTCTCAAAACTCTCATCACATGTATCCTTTCTAATCACCCTACACACTCCCTCTTCCCCTCCCTCCCGCTTCTCATTACAACATCCCCAAACCCGGCTGTCTAATCTAAAGACACCAATCAACATAAACCCTTGATCTCTCATCCACGCTGCCCCTACATCCCCCTTTCACTCATTCTCTCACCTTCTCTCCCTCCCCCACTTCTCACTCTCTCTCTCTCTCTCTCTCTCCCTCTGCTCAGCCTCCCCTCCCTCTCTCGCTCCTCGGTGCAACTTTCCTCCCTGATAAAACCATGTCCCTATAAGATAGCACTCGAGATAAACCCTTGATCCCTCAACCAGGCACCTTTTTAAGCCAGGTACACATCCCCGGGATTAAAAGCGGGAGCTGAACCATTCATGGGCGTGGTCAAGAAAACTCATCATCGCCACTTGCTTGTCAATCATGATGTCATACATGAATCACAATGGTTTATATTGACATGCGACCAATTTGCCATGTGCGAGTAATGTTGATTTGATAAATTAGAACAAACGGGGTAATATAAACAGTTTATACATAAATACATACTCATCATCAGATCATAGATCTATTGTCCGAGATAGCAATAACCTACCCCTGCGGCAAAGTACACATGGCTATCCCCACCTCCCCGAAAACGATAGATATAATCATAAATGAAGAGTTCTGTTTCAAAACAGACTACATCCAATTTTAAAAATCGAATTCATTTCTAGTGTTTGAAAGGAATCTAGTTATTTCCATTAGCTCCATGCATTGATACATCGAAGAGTTAAATTTCTCATGGGAATGTACAAAATAGAGAAAATGAAAAGAAAACTTATACTGCCAAGTGTAAGAGAGGTAGAGATTTAAAGTTTTGTGCAAAAGGGAACTATTTAATAATTTGTAAAACTGGGTAGGACTATAAGTTTTCATCTCATGTTTCGCATTTTTCATGTGCTTCCTCTTCTTTTTTTTCTTTTTAATATTCTACTCTCTTCTTCTCTCTCTCTCTTTCTCTCTCTTATAATATGCTTTAAAGTGCATTGCATTGTGTGTGAGTGAGTGAGTATGGCTGAGTGTGTTTGCAAGATATTTTTAATTGTTTTGTAATAAGTATGAATATACATAAATGTCTCTTTTGTTTTGTTTGATATAGTATTTTTTATTATATTTTATTTAATTGTATGTTAATGGGCCCCATTTACAAGCTTTGCTTCTCAGGGGTCCATAGCCTGTCATCATATTTTAATTGTACCAGTACCAGTGTGATTGTAAACTGTTTTTAATGATTGGCTGAATAAATTGAATTGAATTGAATTGAGAGATATTTTATGACTTAATATTCGTTAATATGAAGATGATAAATGAGTGCCTGGACAAAATTGGGGATGGAGAGTTTCCTCTGTTTTCCTATGGGATGTTTACATAGAACATTTTCCAGCAAAGATATCTGTTCCTAGTTTCGGCAAGAACAAGAGAGTTTGGATGACGATAAAGTGACATTGGCACGAGTTGGCATTTGAATGAATGAATTGCTTTCTCATCTGTTTTCTCTCCACCTGTTAGCTTACTGGACAAGAATGAGATAAATGAAGGCTTCAAGCATGATTCTAGACCCCCCCCCGTAATATTTTTGCTGAAGAGAACGATTCCTACTTCTATCATGATTATTATTTAAATTATTTTTTTATTTTCCACTTTAGCCCGCTCACTCTTTAGAATTTTCAAAAACTTCTTTGAAAGGATTTTTTTGTAATAAATCTTTTCCGGGTCGTTTGTTTTTAATTTCTAGAATTGGCAACGCTCAAGGGAGTAGTCATTTTGTGCGTAATATGTTACTATTGGCAACGATAGAAGAAAATGAACATACATAACATCAGAGTCACCATGTTTCCTTTATATTTGGTCTGATACTTGCTGTAATCATGGTAATAACACTGTCGGCATAATAACAAGGCACCATCTGATCATAGTAATCATTTGATGTTATCGGCAAAATATTGGATAAAATATCCTATAAGCGTGCGCATTCACACAATAGGTCAAGAATGTCATTTCAATGTATTAATTATTTCCATTACTATATAGTAGTTTAGCTTTTTATTATATCAATCACATGTGTACTCTCAGCGCCCTGAGCATTTTGTGAAATGGATATGGCGCTGTACAAATACTCAAATCATTATTGTATCGGTATTTGTTGTACTCAATGTCTCATAAATGTTTTGTGCAAACTCAAAGCAATTCAGCCTTCATGCAGCAAATGACATAAACCATTAAGTTCAATTCAAATAATGCCAAACGACTGCCAAAATTCTTTGAAAGGGAAGATGAAGCCTTGAGGTACACCCTCGCATCTAATCCTCTCCAAAGCAGGAATTTGTTGCGAAAAAAACTCCCTGTTGTGATATTAAGAGGCGGGAGAAGATCAAGGTTCCTTAATACTGTATGTGAACTTTACTTGTCCTTTTATGAACATTTTTTTTGTGTGTAAACGTGGCCACTTTGCTTTTGTGAATGGATCCCAGCCATATTTAAAGAGAAGGTTGAGTTCCAATAAAGATAAATATTTTGTGTACTGTCTCAATCTTAGTATGTTAATTTGAAGAATATCACAGTAGAAATGTCCCCTGAAAAGGATGACTCTTCAAATGCCCTCATATTCCAGATACAACTAACAGCAACTGGATATTTTGGACCAAATATTCGTGTGTGGTCCCATTATATTCATCTGTGTGTAGTGCATGTGCTTTTCAGCAAGATTGAGTCAACTATTTTTCATTAATTTTAATTCAAAATTCTCACAATTTTACCCTTAATTCTACGCGTTCTTACATACTGCATAATCAACCTTTCCCAAATCGTTCTTGAACTTTGAACTTTGTCTTTAATAAGGCTTTCGGGGGAGAAATCTGAAAGAGTTCTTCGCATTTGCATCTTTTCAACGTTTACATGAATGGGAATTCTTCTTCTCAACTTTGGTTCTCTCGACATGAATAGCCGACGTGGATGCCAAACCTAATTACATGCGACCCTTTCTTAATCTCTGTGCCAATTAACGATAACCATTTTCCCAAGGGCATTTACCGCAAAGTATCAAGAAAATATCAATATAAAATAAAATATTACTACCTTGGAAAGAAATATCTAAAAGGGCAAAAATATATAGCAAGGTTATTTAAAAGAAAATGTGATTACAAAATCATTTTCTAGATATCGTGAAAGAAATGTTTCATGCTACTAACACCTCTTCATGGAACAATTCAATCTGTGTATATCATTCTGCTAAAAGCAATTTCGCACTTCCTTGCAAGTTCCTCTTTTTTTAAGGAGAAGAAAGCGATCAAGACGCCCTGTGTTCGTCTGTAATGTCTTTTTTGTTCCTTTCGATAGCGCAACTATGTAATCAGTTCAGTTCAGTTCACTTTATTTTCATATAATGCATATTTCACATTGAGAGTTATTGTATACAGGAAAAAGAAATTAAAGGTTTCTAAGTAACACGTGAACATGCAAAGATTAAATCAATCAGTTTGCTTGTAATAACTCAGAAATAGGAACCAAAATATGTACATTTCTTTTCTGGACAGCAATTTCCCTTGGAAAGTCCTTCCCAACTCATCTTTTGCCCACCCAACAATTTCTATATATATCCGTGGGATAATCACATGAATTATTCGGTATTAGAGTAGTATTACATTTTTTTGGACATGTTATTACTTCTCATAAGAGAGTCAACGTCCTTGTGGCTCTCAACAGACGATAATTCTGTAACCAGTTGCTCCAGCACTAAATATATATTATTGTTTAACATGCTGGGATATCCGGTCATATAAAAAACATAAAACATAACTGAACAATTTGCTCCAACACTAAATATATATCATTGTCTCATTTAACATGCTGGGATATCCGGTCATATCAAAAAATATAACACATAATTAAACTCTTTGCCAAATCGAATGAATCTCTAGAAGGGGTAGCCTAATACCAGGCCAAAACGCACGTGAAGGGGTAAGAATATGCACCCATTTACACTCTTAATCGTGCCTCTCGAGACCCCTTCAACATATCGGATATTGGCCTCGGAAGTACCCTCTCAACGACATTAAGTGTTCCAGGGAGTGGGGTGATAGAAGGGGATAGGAGGAAAGGGGAGACCTGGAAGGAAGTATGGGCGGACCTCTATATATTTATATTTATAGATACTATGTATTATATATTTTATTCTCTATATCGGTTATGTAATGAAATATTCATGAAGATTGTGATTATTTACGATAGGAATTAAATTACCCATGTGATCGGAAACAACCGAACTATTCGGGGTTCTCAGAATGCCACCTGAATAGTTTGATATCATTATCAATTTAAAAAAACGTAGCCTCTTCGTCTCCCATTTGGAGGGTGACCACTTACCGTCTTCGTTATTGGGGTCAACATTCTGTAAGCAAGTGTTCAAAAGTGACCTGTCCCTGATGATGAGACCGTACGTGACTCATAATTATCATGGGATTCATTAATATCCAGTTGTTATGTGTTATATCACCACCAGGTCAGGATAATCAGAGGCCATATGATTAAAAAGGTAAAATGCAACTTGCTTTATAGTTTATCTGATATTACCAGCTTGCTTTCTATAAAGGAGTAAATAAACTACACTATTCCTCTCTCAATCGAAATGAGATCATCTTATATTATGCATTATTTAAGCACATGCAATCATCATGATCATTATACGTGATATAAGAATTTGTTTTTATTTATAACCCTGTATTTTTCGAAAAGAAAGGAAAAGGAAATAGTCAAATTTTACCGTGACGTATTTATACATTCGAGGATAATCCATTTAAAAAAAAAATGCCTTTTAAAGCATTTTTAAATGCACGTATGACCAATGCAAGCTCTTTCATGTGAAATTGATATCACTTAAAAAGATAATAACTAATTCAAGAGTGAGTTGAGGAGGCCTACTGTTCACGCAATTACGTTGTGGAAGAAAACAAATTGGGAGCAATTAGGGAAGGTGTATTATGTAAAACATAAGAATTGATGTATATTGTAAAGTTTTTGAATGACGAAGAAGGAATTTACTCAGTCTCTATGAAAATCGAATGCACTCCACACGGAAAGGTGTGCTAGGGACTACACAAGCATATGGTTCGAAACTTCGGTCCAAAAGATTCGGCTATTTCTCTTTATATTTTTGAATAGGAGGGCTTCTGATCAGGAACAATCTTTTGCAGGGGAGTTTTCTACAATGTTACTATTTCAACACGTTCGAATAGACACAAACAAAAACTAAGAGAAAACTTACAAATTAATCTTTACCAGGATTCAAACCTCCTTTAAAGGAAGCATTCATCTGCCCTCGCAGGATTGTAGGAACAAGGTCGAGAAGCTCTGAAACAATTCATGCAGTCTGTTCCAAGATTCGAACGAAGTGAACCTTCAGAATACTATACTTCCGGAGACAGTAGTCAGTGTGATTCTTAATGCCCCGGTCTCACCGCCGAAACGACCGATTCTTGCCACTTCGGAAATACTGGCTATCTGCCATGGAAATCTGGAGATGACCCTGGAGAGATAAAGGTCATTTGTACGAAACGTGAAAGTTATGTAATCCTGAGTCATTTATGCACCGTCGCGCGGCGGTACATTTGTATGATAAACAGGCGGGATTATTCTTCTTCAAGAGGGCAAACGAAAGATATTCATGAAGCACCTGCATCAGTTTGGCAGTGATTATTCTAAAATGGACAAAGTGGGATGTTTCCATGAGTAAAAGATCTGTGGATATATGGGGGTCGTTTGTACAAGTGCGATCTCCGAAGTGGCTGTTTGATTGGTCTGTTGCCGGTCTGGTGTCGGTCTCGTTTGTGTGAAGGATGAGAGAGAGAGTGTGTCCTAGCAGCAATTTTTTTTAAAGATGCTACTTCCGACATATTAAAGCCTCCCTTAATTGATTGATTGACTGACGGGCGATAGGACCGTTAGCCATGGTTAGTCACCCTTAAAAAACGCACGTCAATTAACGGGGTTAGCCTAATGGTTACACGGACAGCGACAGGTAATTCGCCAAGGTGTGAAAGATCTTTTCAAGCTTAAAATTCAAAGTTTAGTTTTAGGGCATGAAATCGCGTTGTGAAATCATTCGGAAGAAAATGAGTATTGAGTAAATGAAAATAATACTTGATGTTTAATGATGGCTTAACTGACTTCTAAGACAGCACTGTATATGCTTGTAAGTAGACAACCAGGGTACCGACGGCATAAAGTCCTCTCCTGGGGACTTGGTTATGGGGATTATGGGGATTAATTGCAAGTTATGGAATCGTCAGGATTATTAGAAATATGCCGAGTCATCTGATAATCAAGATAAACGATCATTACACGCAGATATTGGTATATTGGACTTCTCACACACAAACATGGTACATATATTTGGTCCTTACTCTTGAGCTATTTTTTAAGCAATATTTCGAATACGGGTTATCCCTCATTTGACATTTTTACTATGACATGCTGCAACATGAGGGGAAAAAAGAATGAGAAAGCCTTAAAATACACTCTCTCCTTAGTTTATCAGACCTCTTCTCGATCGGTCTTTAAACGAATTTCCTGTGGTGCCATTTGCAATGGTGAGTTGGTGTCCGTGCTAAATTGAAAAGATTAATCATACTTAAAAATTTCTTAATAGTGAACGACATCACAAGACTTTAAATTGAATATTTTAATTCAAATGAATGAATGGTTTCGTGAACTGACGGGCGATGTCCCCCGCCGTTAGTTATAATTAGTCACACTTTAAAAATTGTACGTCAATTAACGGGGCTAGCCTAATGGACACGCCGACAGACGGTTATTTCGCAAAGGTGCCAGAGAAATTCCATCTTTTGTATCAAATGCATATAGCTACAGGGGCAAGGGCCAGCCAATACCCCCTTTTGTAGAGTGGAAAGGGAACATGAACAAATATGATCAGATGCCCTTCCACACCCTCTCCTTAATAATCAACGGTCATGTTAATTTGCATTTCATCACGCATCTACTTGGACTGGTGCCGACTATGAGCCCAGTACGACCCCCACCCCTCATTGTCTGGACCTAAGCTACATGTACACCCCTGTTTTCGACCTTTAACGAACTTTGCCCTGGGATATCATTAGTAATGACGAATATCACTTAATTGAATAGATTGATGACAATTATAACTCAGCTGCCCTGAAGAAGGTCGTTACTGACACAAGAAAGCTCTTATGGCCTTCTGGCGGCAGCTGATGAATTAACTATTGCATACGGTACTACAACACTGTCACGGATGTGTGCGGATTACGTAACACGTTATTGTGATATTCGCACATTTCAATAGGTGAGATATACAATCCTATTGAAATAGCGATCATGTTATTGTTATTATTACAACTAGAAAAGTCAACGCAAATCGTAGCATCCCCTCGCAGGGTACAAATGGCCTATATACGTCAGAACAAGTTACCTCCATTAGACTATACTATTATATTACTAGGACAGGAAGTTAACTACATTTTCACATATATAATAAGGTGTTTTTGCATATTTAATGAGCTATGACCTTTCACCTTTGACCTACATACTCCGAAATCGAACTTAGGCTGTGTTTTGATACCATGTACCTTCATATCAAATTTCATTAAAATCTGTCAAACATTACTAAAGTTATCGATCGGAAACCAGATTCGCATATTTGATGAGCTATGACCTTTGACCTACATACTCGGAAATTGAACTTAGGCTGTGTTTTGATACCATGTACCTTCATATCAAATTTGATTAAAATCCGTCAAACATTATTAAAGTTATCGAACGGAAACCAGATTGGCATATTTAATGAGCTATGACCTTTGACCTTTGACCTACATACTCCGAAATCGAACTTAGCCTGTATTTTGATACCATGAACCTTCATATCAAACTTCATTAAAATCCGTAAAACATTACTGAAGTTATCGATCGGACACCAGATTCGCATATTTAATGAGCTATGACCTTTGACCTTTGACCTACATACTCCGAAATCGAACTTAGCCTGTATTTTGATACCATGTACCTTCATATCAAACTTCATTAAAATCCGTCAAACATTACTGAAGTTATTGATCGGAAACCAAATTTGTTACGAACGGACGGACGCACGGACGGAAGGAAGGAAGGACGGACAGCGGCGTTTCTATATCCCCTCCGACTTCGTCGGCGAGGGGATAATTATCATTATTATTATTATCATTATTATTATTATTAGTAGTAGTAGTAGTAGTAGTAGTAGTAGTATTAGTATTAGTAGTACGAGTAGTAGTGGTAGTAGTAGTAGTAGTAGTAGTAGTAGTAGTAGTAGTGGTAGTAGTAGTAGTAGTAGTAGTGGTAGTGTAGTAGTGGTAGTAGTAGTAGTAGTAGTAGTAGTAGTAGTAGTAGTAGTAGTAGTAGTAGTAGTAGTAGTAGTAGTAGTAATCGTCATCGTCGTCATCATCAATCTTTATTATTACTATCATCAATAATATGATTTTTCTCATTGCTATCACTATTTTTGCGTGGGTTATCAATGAAAGGGCTTGCTGCAGTTCAGGAACACGTTCAAGTACAGAGGAAAAGGGGAGGATACGTCTAAGCCGGGTTAAATAACTTCGACTGATCGTCAAGTATTGACAGAGACATGCAATGAACCGAAATCAGTGGTGTAGATAAATGGGGAAAGGGTGCACGTACTCCTCCCCAACTCATCGGATGTTGAAAACAAAACAGAAAAGAAGAAAAAGAGGGAAATCTAATCAATAACGTTTGTTAACATTGCCCCCTAAATGTCTAGACCCAGGCTTCGCCGCCGACTGAAACATTATTAAAATCCGTGAAAAGGTCGAAATGTGATTTTTTTTTTTCCATGAGGTTAAGTAATCTCCTTCTATATAGTGATCTGTGAGAGGTTTTCATTGATAATTTTAGCACTGAATCAAAGTTCTTGAAGATCATTAGACGTTCGTATTCAATATCTCAAGCTGATACAACTCTTCCAAATATTCCAATTTGTTAGTTATGATTCTAAAGTATTACCGACCAAAGTGATTGCGCCAAAACTGAATTTAGTGGAACATACATTTCTTGGTAATTACATTATCAATAATTTCCCCTCATTTTAGTAAATGCAAAGTCAAGTTCTTCTTTGTCATGAAAGCAGTTTTTTAAATACACTGTGCCATTTTGTTCAAAACCCACCCTTGACTAAAAAAAGAAAAAGGGAAAACGGCTAGCTGGAGAGGTGAAAAGGAAAATAGCAAGGATGATTAGTATGAAAATCGAGAAGCGACGGCTTAGTACGTGGTAGAGCAGTGGTCTCGTAACCGGAAGGTCCCGGGTTCGAAACCAAGTCGATACAATTTGGTAAGGCATTAATCCTCATTACCAAGTCCCCCGGAGAGGACTTAAAGCCATCGGTTCATGCTTTCTTAGCAGTCAGGTAAAACAAACCATCAACTCAAACTGACAAAAATGAAAGCATAACTGCTTACTGACACTCTTTCCAAAAACGAAACCTGATCCGTGATAATAATGATTTTAGCCTTTTTTTTTGTGTTTTTTTTTTAACTTAGTTTTATACAAATACACACTTAATCATGTCATTTCAAATAACCATCGGCTTAATAAAAGGTTCAACTATCAATTTAACGCGTTGTGTTTGAAATGATTGATTGATTTATTATATTTATTTATTCATGATTTATTACAATTGTAAATGGCAGCCAATGGCTAAATTGCTCACAACTTACAAAAATCGCATTTCAAACATAATGAGGATACATTAAATATATGACTAAATGTACAAAGATACGATAATATGAAATATGACAGCCAAACATGTCAAATGGATAATGAAATTATAAACAGAAAATATAAGAACATAAATCGATGAAAGAAATCATCACGTTGATCAGTCATAAAATATGTATAGAAAATAAGTGTTATCAATCTAATTTAATGAGATAGGAAGTCCAAGAGTAGAGAAAAGGTCAGAAAATGCAAAATTAAGCCAGTTCACTCTTTGACTAACAGAATTCTTTCCAAGGGGATTATTGTGACGAACTATTTATTACGCAATACTATTGTAGCCAACTATGATAGAGGCAACTCCTGTATTCAAAAGCAAAGTATGGCCATTGTTATTTCACTGTAAGTATGGTTAATATTTTAGTTAGCTCATAGTTGGAAAGTAGTCAAGGGGTGCAGATAGTTCGACGTTGCCGCGATATCGCCCAAATCTGTCAAGATAAAGCCAATAAGCCTTGAAGCTCTTTATGTGGGCTTTGAGTATATAGTTAGAGACCTTCACCAAAGCCATTCACCTGCTTCCTCAAAACTCATGACTAGCCTCTGAAAATTGTTTACAAAATATGATCTTTATACGATGCTTCGTGTGTGCGCGTGTGTGTGTGTGTGTGTGTGAGAGAGCTTGCACGTGCAAAAGTGGCGTAGCTATAGGGGGTTAAGGAGCATGCGCCCCCTCCCCCATTGAATGGCGCTCTCTCCACGTCTAAATGTGTAAGAGTGGAATCCACGTTTGGAGAAGTCATATTGAGTTGATGGTGCTGATGGTGCTGCTGCTGCTGATATTTCTGTTTAAAAATGTCAAAGGCGCAAGCTCCCCCAGTGAAGTTAGTTTTTCACATTTGCTGAAATAAGTAAGGTTTGACGCATGAGTTGAAGTGTTCGGAGTGGAAATCTAGGGCTACACAATAACGATTATAATTTTGTCCACTCCAAAAAGAGTGATTAAACCGCTACTTCGGAGTGGAGTCCAATATAAAGCGGAGTGGATTCCAATAAAACGCCGAGTGGATTCCAATATCATGCCGAGTGGATTCCAATATAATGCCGAGTGGATTCCAATATAATGCCGAGTGGATTCCAATATAATGCCGAGTGGATTCCAATTAATGCCGAGTGAATTCAACCTCAAAGTTAGTGATCCCCATTACGAGTTTTCAAGCTTCAAGATTTTATGTTTATTAATCTTTCTTTCAACATTTCGATAATGATAAAAATGACATAAGTAGAATACACTAGTTATACATACTTACATGTGCATATTAAACAAAGGAATACATTGATAAAACTGATAATACGAGGAGACTTTCAGTATAGCTTAACTTGTCAATTTAAGGTCCACCGCAAACAATTAAAACAATGCTTAACAATTAGCTTTTAAAAACTCTAAACAAACTATACAATTGTGGATATCAACTCCTCTGCATTAAGGGAACTGGAAAAGGGGGAAAAATGATAATTTAAGGGAGGCATGGGAGGGGCTAAGAAACGTGAACAGAAGAAATGACCTTTCCTAAAAACCTCTCCCTATCCAGTAACCTTGTTCAGTCATATTGCATCCACTTCGTTATACTGATCCCCCCCTCATGATGTATGTGCCCCTTTTAATGCCTGGACCCGCACTACGCCTCTCGAATGACTGACGAGTGATCGACCCGTAAACGGATGTATTTCGGGGGTTATCGTCATCCTGTGTAAATTCTCTCTTTATACAGGCACTTTTCGTTAAATTCCTATCGAAAGTGAAAAATCAGGTGTGTTTTTCTCCCTTAGGTTATACTACATGCATATTTGTTAACGTATATTTTCATAATTTGAATTAGAATCTTTTAATATGACACTGGGTCATTGGACTTTCGTCGTACATAGACTTCTGAACTCTTGGGCTTTTGGATTGGGCAATCATGATAATGCAAATGATTTTTCTTTTTTTTGGGGGGGGGCGATCAGTTATATAAATTTGAGGGTGTGATTCATGATATAAATATTTGTGCCTGTGTCGCAGCCTAGTACGTGAAATGCTGTAAACTTGTTGCTTCTTTAATATGGCATAAATAAGCAGTAAAGAAATGGTGTACACAGGGCGGGATGGAGAGATGGGAGAAATAAATGGAGATTAGATGGAAAGAACGAGAAGTTGTAAAGGAGACCACAAAGGCATTCAAGAAATCAACGGCAGGAAATTGCAGCATTTTATCAAACTTTTTTTCGAAGATGCTAACAACACAGTGATATGTTACCTCTTTCGGACACGATTGGTTTATATCATAAGCAAATTAATAGCGTATTGGGGTTGCCCTTGAATCGATTTCTTGAAACTCTTTGCGATCGGGTTGAATAATTTCTCGTTTTCAATTACCTTTGGGAAAAGGGTTACAAAAGTACAATCATACCCTTTCATGCCTAGGTGATTGTTTTAGTATGATTAACAATGAACCATTAAAAACGATTATATTATTCCCCCTCCATGATGCCAAGATGATTTGATGATTATGTCCCAATACAATAAGACTAGATTAATCTCTTCATATTACGTAATATGAGTTTGAAACTTTGTAACGAGGGAATCTTATGCAAGTCTTATTGTGTCATTGTTCATAGTTGGCTGTTGGGTTATGTCCTCTGAGATCCGAGAATGACAAATTAATCATTGTACTTAAAGGGCCCCTTTCCGTAAGACATTTGGAAAGGTCATTATATACAAAAGAAAGGTCAAAAGAGACTGGGACGAGGCAAGATTCGAGGTTTTTAGAAAACATTATCAAGATATCCCCATACTTTTGATGATAGATTTGATAGCGATAGAGGCATTTTTCAGGGGGCGTAGAAATCAAGAACTTTTACAAATCCATCAACTCAAGTTTAGCCCGACAGGAGGTTTAGGGAGCTTTAGATTGATTCCATATAATGATCCGCTCGTACAGTTAAACTTGACAGCTTTTTGAGTCATTAGTATAACGTTTCCCATTAAAGGCATCGTTTAACAATGTTAAATCTGAGATGCACGGCCCTACGTGTTCTCAGTGTCTGTGATATGGTGTAATATTGAAGCCCTAAAAAAAATGCGCTTCAAAATGATCCAGAAGTGCCTCAAAAAAGTAAAAATCTTTGAGAGACCAGTTTTACCATACTCGTTTTCCCCAATAGACTGTAGTGTAATGAAAACCGTTAGGAAAACGCAAAATTTGATTTCGATTTCCAATCATAAATATCTTAATAATCAGACAGGCGATCGACTTGTAAAAGTCATGGGGTTCCTGACTGGCCTAAAGGTTTATAATTATCATTGCATCATGAGCTAAATCCAGGATTTTGTTTCAGAATCTGAGACAAAGTTACCCAATCCCTTTAACATATTGGAATAACCGTCTGATAGGAGGGGTCGAATTGCTGTTTACAACGCAAGTTTTATCCTGATACGGGGCCTATAGGATGCTATGAATTGAATCCATCCATTTTCCATATCCTTGTATTGATGAATTAATTTGATACAGCATTATTGAGTTAGTCTTGATTTCTAGACGCTTTGTAGGCTGAAAAGTCTGACGGTATATTCGATAAGGGGGGGGGAGGAGGGGGTAGTAAATAGCTATTTACATCCTGTGGTAATTAGATCTTTTCTAGGGTGTAGGAGGGATGAGCTTTGTATGACCTGTCTTTCGGTGAAAAAGGGTGGAAATGGAAAGTTATAATAAATCTGTACTTTCAGTTAAACATTATTCAATAAGTCGAGGTTTTAAGTTAAGTACATGCAATGACATGTGTAATTATGATGAAGAAATTATATGCCATTCTTTAATGTACAATTATCCAGTGGTACGTAATGATGAATATAGAACTGCTTCAGTACCTTGTTCGTTATTGTTTATTTTACATGTTCATACAGAATATCGATTTCACCGAAATTAAAGAAATAATCCAAACAAAACAAAATCGATCTCCCAAAGAATCGTGTCATGTGCGCCACACATATTCTAAATCCTATATTTATAGTGTAGTCAACTTGGCGTATAAACAAGCGGAGACATCTTGGGTCTCTTTTAAGTTTAAGTTGATTCATATGCTATCGTCTGAATTTGTGATGGAGAATTTCTAACATGGGATACATTTCTTCATCAAAATTCGACAATTACAACAAAATACTGACTGTGATTCGGATACACACTGGCAGTACCATATAACTTTACTGAAAATTTCAATTCCTAAATGCTTTTCCGAACAAAAATACAGTATTAATAACGACTTATTAACATTAATGCTTCATTGCATAGTTTACCACATTTCCCAATGACTTCCATGCGACCCCACCCCCATCCTCTATGTCCGCAATTAATTTAATGAGGTATTATTTGGTTAAAATTTGATCTAATTTTCTGAATCTGCATGACCAGGGATGACACCAAATTGGCAACAACCTCGTACTGATCATCCCTGATATGACACGTTAATCTGATCTGATTAACTTGGTTAAGAATCACCTGTCCAGGAATCTGGGTATTCTATGTTCTGTCCAATCAAGGACGATTACAGGTATAGTCTTTGCAAAGGGTGAATGAAGCTGTGTTATTCTTTTAAATTGGCAACGCGAACATCTTTGTTTCTGATATGAATATGAATTGATGTAAATTACTTCGAAAGAAAGTACCAAAATATGCTTTTCTTAGGAAATTGTTGCCATGCTTAATGACAAGAAACTCTGAAAGCTCTCGGCGTTGAACAATTTTCTTTCTTTCTCTTTTTTTTTGGGGGGGGGCGAGCATATTGATTGTTATTTCGTACACATATGTAAAAAGTAAAGCTTTAGTAAATACTTTTTGGACTAAAAGGACTGTAATGTAACTGGATCGGAATAAATGATTCAAAATAAAAGAACTGAATTGAATCGAAAATCTGATGCAGGAGCAAAGCAAGTGCAGAAGAAACTTCGATTGAGTTATGGGATGGCCTCATGCAGTTGTTAACTTCTGAACAAGTGTTCTCTTACTTCACTCGAAGGCTCAATGCCAGAAAGGAAAGACAATTAGAAAGATTTGCCTTGAGTCCTCGAGATGACATGAAGCAAATGGAGCAAACACGATGGCAACCAGAGTTACAAGCCATGATTATTGTCGAATGCTGCTTGTCAATTTTATGATTAAATTTCCACCCGTTAAAGGAATTCAAATATAGGCATTCATAATGATGTGGATGTATCGTCGTATAGTGGTTCATTCAATTGACTCTCAATCCAAGGGTTGAGGGTTCGAGTCTCGCCCTGGCGATAAAGTCCTTTGGCAAGACATTAATCCACATTCGCCACTCTCCACCCAGGGGTAAATGGGTAACTGGCAATCGCTGGGGTACTTATAATTGCAGTGCCCCTAGGAAGAACTGCGGAAGGTGCTGATGAGGCTTGCCTGGGCAAACAAATTCATTGTTATTATTATCATACAATTATATCTAAATAATGTTTTAAGTCATCACATTTTCAGATGCCTCTTGATTTAAAGATCTGTGCCAGGGTATACGAACATAATTTTGGGGGAACAATTTTTTTGGTAGGTCTATTGAAAGTCCGATTTGATTTTTCTGGAGGTACGTGTCCACCGTGCCTCGTGCCCCCTAAAAAAAAAATCAAAAAATTCAGGCGTTCCATTAGGCCTTACTGTCGACATTTTCCTTGGGGTTTGTCTTTGTGATATATCTATGATATATCACGAGTGAGCTCTGGTATGGGAATCGTATGTCGAAAGAACATGGCTATAATTCATTCCGGGTTGTTTATCCTGCAGTAAAGTGATTGTTTGAACCAGTAAAATAAAAAACAAACTCACAAAAGCTTGCTGGAAATCATCTTCAATACAAACCACAACTCTCATGTGCACATAGTGACCTGGGGTAAGCACATGGTGTCGGGCCTACTTCCCTTGATTTCCTTATCTTTCTGTGCTCATATCTCAGCCCCTTTACATTTTCTACCAAAATCGTTTGGCACATGTCATTTATTTGTAATCTTGAACATTCAGTGTAAGTTCTGTTAGATTCTGTTAGAGTTTATTTTCTATCATTACCAGAACTCAAGCTTATCTAGTTTGGCCAGGAGGGATTAGACCATCCAGCGTGGTCACTGACAGGTGGTTATCTCATCAACTCAGCTCTCAATTAACATAAGGAAAAGAGGATCATGGGGGACCAACGGGCACCGCTTAGGCATTGTTTTCTATATCGAGCAAGTAGCTACAAATAGTGCAGTGGGGCTTTAAGAAGACAGACTAAGACAATTGAAATTAACCTCTAGGGCGCGAAACAAAAGCGTAATGACTGCAACATTCATATATAAAGGTCAACGCTGACACTCGCCATGATAACTGTCTCTTTCATCTTTACCACGCGTTGGGACCTAGCTAGACGCAGAGGTACGGGTGACTCATGGTTTTCGGGATGCCCGATGAACTATTCCGAGCTAATTTTGGACGATGATTTTTTTTTTTTTAAATCTCTCTCTCCGTCTTTTTTTTATCGAGAAGGAGTCCTGGATGGCATGAATTTCCGAGCGAGACACTTTGCTTTGCTAGTTTCAAAATACAGCTGCCCCCGCATAACATCCGTTCACGAAGAGTCCATTGTTAAGACGCAGTAGCCTGGCAGTATCGGGGGTATGGGGAGGAGTTGTCGGGGGTTGAAAGGAGGTGCTATTGGACAATCTTTGTAAATAATTTGTTAAAATTTAAGGGCTCAGGTTATAGTGGCATGAAGGAAGAGATCCACGGTTCTCTGGCCACGGTCGGCACAAGTCCGAATATTCTCTTGCAAGCAACAACAACAACAGAAGAAGAGTGAAGAAGAAGGAAAAAAAAGAGAAAGAAAGAAAGAAGATGCGATAACCATATTATAACAATTGTCCACGTTACTTTTTGTGTCCCAAATTGCTGCTGGTGGCAAGTTTAAGCGGAATATTTTAAAATGTGTACCTAAGTTATACCAGATTGGGGTTTGTCGACACCAATCCCCCCGGATAATCGGAGAAAGCGGGGGGGGGCGCTTTACAGCTAGATCAAAAGTACAGACAGAGAGGTGAAAGGCTTTTTTCATATTCAAGGTAACCAGCTGTGTTACGCAATTATATTGCAAACACAATCAGCTCATCTTTAGATACATTGAAACACACACAAGTTACAACATCAATGCTAGAGGCACTAGCAAACCGGATAGGGGTGTTACGAGATTGTACCAATCTAGAATATTAAAGACCACAAAATTATTTTGAAGAAACCAGAAGAAAAAATGAATATCCAGAATTCAATAAAGGATTTCTTATTATAGTGTACATGCTTATAAGATATTTAACGTTGTGTAAACTACATGTATACTCATTAAATTTTACTTGGAATAATTGACTAATTCTCTCAATTAAAATAGAAACAACACTGAAAAAAGCATAACGTGAACATGACACATAATTTATTTTACGCTTGTTCTCATAACTGTTTGAACTGATTTTTCAACATCGTTGTTCGGGTACTTTTGAAAGAGTAACGGGATGTACGACCAGAACATTTTAGCGTATCATTCAGAATGTTTGAAATTCAAGTTTGGGTTAGTCACATACATGGGTTCGTTGGATCTAAATGCCTGAATCAATGACATAGGCTTAAAAGGCGGGGAATGTTGGGGCTCCAGGCCCCTAACCGAAAGTTATCTAATTACCCATGGTCTAATTCTCATTCTATTACCATATTTTGTTATACTGTTACGTAAAACTATATGAAACATTTCACTGTAATAACGGAGAACACTTTTGCTTGCTCGTAAAGCCTGAGTTCCTACAACATGGTTGCAGTCAGAAATGTTATTGAAAGTTTTCGGGGGAATTTTTTTCTCAATGTAAGATTCATAACTGCAGAGGGCTGTGGAGAAAGTGCCCCCCCCCCCTCCCTCCAAGTGGAAGGGAAAAAGAAACTAAGAGCTAGAGAGAGAGAGAGAGAGAGAGAGAGTGGGAGAGGGGGCATCCGTAAATGAAGTTGAATGCCCCCTTCACACCCTCACTCCACTCGGGGAGGACCTTAAGCCGTCGGTCCTCTGGTTGCTTACTAACAAACATTTATGCTTTCTTAGCAGTCAGGTAAAAGAACCACTACTACTACTTCTTCTTTCGCATTGTATAGTAAGACCGATGCCCCTCCCCATGACATAATTGCCCCTCCCCCCTCAATAGCTTGAAACACGCTCTGCCATTGTTATAGGCTATTGTAGTAGCCTCATGATGCCTCAGCTAGTCACGATGAAGCTATGGAAATTGGCAGGAGAGAGGGGCACACTAAACAGGAAAACAATGGCTATTAGCAGCTTGTGATCTCATTGTGATGACAGCAACCATTTGTTAGAAAGAAGAGATAAAGTTTGTATAGTCCGTAGGTTTTAAAGGTAATGATCAACAGTTTTAGGAAGAAGAAGAAGAAAAAATGTGTTTTCAATGCTTCCGTATCAGTCTGTTTGGAGAAATAATATTGGAAAAAGGGTAATTGATTTAAGCTTTAGCGATTGTCTTCTTTGAGATTGTCCTGCTCTGTTGTGTCTGGTTCTTAGTAGGTAAAGTACGTAAAATGATTAATCCCATATTTAATTGTTTGCTGTTGTTGTAGTTGGGGTATTTCGGGGGAGGGTTAAATGGCTATCATCATACTTTCTAAAATATTCTTCCATTTACATATTCAATTTACACCTAGGCAGAGAGTGCATGGGAAATAATGTCTTGTTAAAGGACGTTATAGTGCCGGGTAGTGATACGAACCCTAAACCATTGATTTGAGTCAGGTGAACGAACCACTACATCACGACACCTCCACCTACCAAGTCACCTCCATTTTCCTTATTGGGGCATGTGCTTATTGTTCTCACATCCTCGATTAGCACATGTAATAACGCGGTCGAAATGACATCTCATGTACACCGGACGTTGGTGCAGGACGTGCTAATTGATAAAAACTCTAAGTTAACTATGGCAACGCTAATAGAATAATCATCATGAATTACAATAAATTAACACGTTTCAGGTAGGCTATATTGACCCAGGTGTTAGACGAATTCACAGCCTTTTTTTTTTTTTCGTTTTTTGCTCGGTTGAAGATCTTAATATTCGTTTCCTCTCTTTTGAACGATTTTTGTGGATTTAAATAATGAGGTTACTTCCGTTCATCATAGTACTTTGTTGACCCCATGGTGCCAAATGTATATCTTCGCCTAAGTTCACTATAACGTACCCGGACAATTACTCCTGGACGACTACCCTCAGGCAATCTTCCCTAGGAAATACATTCCCATACTAGTCTCATATATTTATCCCCCAGGACAATTATGCCCAGACGATAACCCTTCGGAAAATCCGGTCATATTCCCAAAGTGGCTCTGTAGTCCCAATATATCCGCCAAGCAAGTTTTCTATTTTAAAAATTAAATTTACAGATGACATAGTTGTCATGGTTGCCAGAGGGAACACGAACACAATTTCAAGCACTCTTTTTTTAATTGCGTACTTAAAAGTATGCCAGGATTGGTTTTGCTGTAAGGGAGGGAGCACGTTCTCCATGTGTCCCCGGATCCGGCACTAGCGCGTGATTATCAGGACATCGTTTCACTAGACTGTCACAATACAGGTTCACCGACAACCCTGGCCAGTGAAACATGTGTAACATTTAATACACGCACTTCGACGGGTTGTCGGCGAACTTGTACTTATGACGGTCTCGTGAAAGGCTGCCCTGGTAATTAATAGTCAGTGTTGGTAGACTCGGTATGATGTATTTCATAAGGATTATCGGATATCCCTTCGCGTTGATTGAAGTGAAACATCCATATCCATAACCCTGTGAAATCCGTGACCCCTCACATAGAAGTTTGTAGCTTCCCACCCTACCCCATCCTTCCATCGTATCCGTATCCCTCTCTCTCTCTCTCTCTCTATCTCTCTCTCTCTCTCTCTCTTCCTTTCTCTCCCTCTCTCTCTCTCTTTATCTTTCTCCGTCTCTCTCTCTCTCTGTCTCTCTCTTCGTCTCCCTCTCTCTCCCACTTCGTCTCCTCTCCATCTCTCTCATTCTCTCTAGTCTACTTCTCTACCCTCTCTCTCTCCTCACTCCTATCGTTCGCCCTCTCAACCGCCCTACACCACATTTTTTCCGGTTGTCCTCAATCCCAATTAATCGTTCGTTATTATCATTATTATTATTATTATTGTCATTATAATTACCATTATGATTATTATTATTAGTAGTAGTAGTAGTATCGTTATTATTACTATTATTATCAATATTTTTATCATCATCATCATGATCATCATCACCACCATCATCATTAATTTTTGGAAAATTCGTTGTAATGATTTCCATTTAACGAACAACTGACTCCGTAGCAATCCGTTGTTTTTTTTATTCTTTTTTTTAATATAGAATAATAAACATACGCCCAGTTTGCTCAATTTCATTTGCATCTACTTTAATACTTAAATACTTTAGTGCACTGTTTTGATTTCCTTTTTTTTATTATTAACTAGTGAATATTTTTAAATATATGTACCTGGGTATTTAAACTTACGTGTAAGAGTCATTATACCCTTTTCCCTCTACAGCAATCTAATATTATAATTTAAAAAGTACTTTGAACATGCAATTAAAAACGAAAAAGTGTGCAGAAACTGATTATAGAAATGCTAGATTAGCACAAATTGGTCAATTATTAATCCCGTGAGATATGTAAGCGAAATTTTTCAAAAACTTTTTGGAGTGCTTATCTCACGGATATTACTCTGTGAATTCAAATCTGTAGCGATCAGAGCTGCTCTAGATATAACCACCACGCCCGACCTATATATGTTACTTTCGAGCTCCCAGGCGCGGATTCCCGATAAAGCGAAGAAAGTGTGTTTCGAATTATGTGAATATCAAGTAGATCCGTCACGTGATCATGCGTCAGAGATCAGTCCATGCGTCACGGGGGATGCCAAGGCGTCAAAACTGGAAGTGATTGAAATGACCGAGCACATTGCCTTCCTTTTATGTAATCGTTTTCAGTGGGTTTCTGCATGGTGACATGCATGCGTAGTGCACCCGGCGGGAGAAGGCAGGTTGTATGGGAGAGGGGGGGGGGTCGAAATTTTGATTGCATTCTTATGTTGAAAAGGGCACGTTTGTGTTAACAGAAAAGTGCCCCCTGAGGTATACACTTGCCGTTTTCCTTTATTTTTCCCCATCGTTTCTAACCACACGCAGTGCGCTTCCCCTGACTACAAGCGTAGAAAGCAGAGCCGGACCAGAGGAGGGGTAGGCAGTGTGAATCCAGAAACCCCAAATAAAAATATCCCTGACCACCCTCCGGTAAAAAATTGCTGAAAAATACCCATTTACAGTATTTTCTGTGGTAAATATTTTCTTACCATTTCATTTTACGCACAAGGTACGAATGAAATGAAATGAAATGAAATGAAATGAAATGAAATGAAATGAAATGAAATGAAATGAAATGAAATGAAATGAAATGAAATGAAATGAAATGAAATGAAATGAAATGAAATGAAATGAAATGCATGTACCCCCATCATCCCGTATTGTCATTTTTAGTGTCCTGTACGCCCATGGTGCACAATTGCTCTCTCATGATGGAAAAGGTGCCCTATCCGTCTTGCTAAAAGTGCCCCATGAAATAAAACGTACCTTTGCCGGCTTTGGGTGTATTAAGCAATTCTTAGCTTTGTACTCATCGGCATGAAAATGGAAAAGGGCAATCAATTAGTGTGACATGTAGACCTCTACTCCTATATGCCATTGTGTCTTTCTGTCTAATGGCGTAGCCTGGGTCAAGCTATACGGGGAGCCCTGGTGTCATGGGGCGGGGCGGGGGCGGCACCGGACTTACTACACGGATGAAACACGAGGGGAGAAAGGTCATCGGGTAAAGGGTTTTGAAAGAGTTTGGTATATCATCTCCTTTGCAGATCCGCTCCACTTCATTTGCTTTCTTTCCACCCCTCTCTCCCTCTCTGTCCCTCCCTCTCCCTCTCTCTCTCTCTCTCTCTCTCTCATTCACTCTCGCTTTTTCTCTTTCTGTTTTCGAGGGGGAATCAATTGGGGGTACGTGCCTCATGCACGCGTATCTCCGCCACTGTTTCTGTCTCCTTTCTTACATGAGTACTTGAGGGTGAAACAACTAAATTATGTGCCATAATTATGTACTGCACTGGCCTCGCGTTCGAGTTACACAGATCTGCAGGTGTTCAAGCCGCGTCCATGAAAGGATCACTTTTTTTTGCTTTGCTTGATCAATTTATCATTGTGTTCATCAGTCATGGATTTGATAAATCCTTCATGTGGGCAAATCTCCTTTGGCAGGGAAAAATTGTGCCCGATATTCATAATCAGACGACACAAGCAAAATCTATGACTACACTCTTTCAAACGTTTAAAGGTAATACATGTATTTGATTTAAATTAAATTAAATTAAATTGAAAAATCAGTCCACAAGGTACAAGGTGATGGAACCAAAATAAAAAAAATATAGCGACAATGGCATGAGTTGCCTTTTAAATGACTGTGATTTATAATATCCATGACTTTAGGATGATTAAAGTCTCGCGTAGTAATGAAGTGGGAAACCGCAGCGGGGTTTTTTTTTGTGACGACGTAAAGTTTCATAAATGTCAAACTCCTGTATAATATAACACAGAACTAAGTGATTGCACTTTTTTGCGGCGGTGTATCGCGTCAAATCCGAACAAGCCCTAATTCTGTGACAGTTTTTTGCATAGGCCTATGTACATTAATAATCTACACTCTTTCTACCATTAAAGAAAATTAGTTTTTAGGGTACAATATTTGAAATTTGTTATAAAGGTTTCTTTTTGTCAGGCAACTGCATCTATCGAAAATCCGTCGTTAAAACCGTTTGTATCGCTGATAAAATAAGCGCTGTAAAATATCCAAATTCACAGAGACCATGAGACGGGATGTAATTTCAGGAGCTCCATAGCATACAAATTTAATTGCCATATGTTTTAGAATGCAGACGGGGAATTTGGCTTTTGGGAGGAAACATTCGTAAATCGAAAGAATCCGAATACAGGACATACGCGCCAAAAATAGAAGCCTGAGAGATTCATCTTTATAATTTTATTAGCTTCGATATATGGTGTTTGGTGTATGTATGTAAGAGTTTATGTATATGTGTAGGGATGTGTGCGTGTGCGTGCGCGTGAGTGTATGTGTGTGTGTGTGTGTCTGTCTGTGTCTGTCTGTTTTAATTGTAGATCTTTATCAATCAGTTTTCAAATGATTCAGCGCAATTCTCATTCTTTTATGAATTTAAGGGATTTTCCTTGCTCCCCTTGTCATTATGATTGTGTAGGTGTCGCAGTCGAGTGGTTTAATCACTTGACTGGAAATGCAAACATCTTGTGTTCTAGGCCCGGTACGACACTTATGCCCTTGTGAAAGGCATTTTCTCTACTTTGCTCCTCTCCTCCCAGGTGTTAAATGGCTACCCGGTAGAATGCGAAAGTCGATGTGATTTTAAACGCTTGTGCACGCATGCATGGGGACAGCTGACTTGCTGCAATGCTCTCAGAATGGAGTTGAAATTGTGCACTGTAAAGTGCAGGATAGCAATTGAATCCAATGACCGGGTAATGATAATACTGTAAGTTTAAGCACTTCGGTCGGTTAACTAATACAACGATTTACAAAAATTGTTGTAATTAGTAGTAGTAGTATGAGTAGTAGTAGTAGTTGTAGTAGTAGCATCATCATCATTATCATTACTATTATTTTTGTATTACTATTATGAATTAGCATCGTTATCATGATACATGAATATATACCTGTACTCTATCTCAATGGAGTATAGCTTTGCCATGCATTTAATTTATATCGGTTACGAATAAAAATCTATATAAGGGTGCGATATGTAATGCGTTTATCCTCTCTACTCGTTTACATTTTATAGTTATTGGATGTGTCGGGGTTTTGGGGGAAAATTACTTGATTTGGTCGAGATATTATACTACAGATTCATAAAAAACGTCCTTTTGACGTTCACATACTATGCTCATGACAATAACTTAAGGAGCAGATCACCATCAACAGATAGATACTTCAACAGCAGCGAATCGATTTGACTGCCTATTTGAGACTGTCCATACACATTATATAGTGACTGCTGTCCCTAAGTACTCCCTCACTCCCCTCGCTCTCCCTTTCCTGCTATGTAGTACATACTTCTGGTAATAAGAATTGAGAGGGGAGTCACCCAGCCTACCCATGCCTTCGACCTGAAATTTCTCTTATTTCGCGCCATAAAAGAACAGAAATATTGATCAGGACAGGGAATCACTATTACATCATTCCTGCCTGCGTCGCAATGCTACCATGCGCGGATCCACTTGGGGGGCGTCGGTCCCGCCCCCCCCCCCCTGGCCAAAAATCAGGTAACAAACGTTAATTTTATATTAAAAACAGGTTTTAAAAAGTAGTGCTCAATCCCCCGGCCGGCCGGCGCGATTTTCAAATTTCAGGGGCCAAATAAGAAGGGAAAAAAGTCCTTTCAAATGCTAAATTTTCCCACTCTAAAGGGGCAAGGAATATATCCCCTCCCTGCCTAGTCCATCTGCCCCCTCAAAAAATGTTGACCATCTTTAATAGTAGAGCGTTTTTCATCCGGGGTGCCTCGAGTGTTGAATTTTTGTTAGGCCTATATTAACAATATATTTTGAAATAACGACAACCTGATGAAGAGAGAGAAAGAGAGACGGGGAGAGAAAGAGAGAGAGAGAGAGAGAAACAACAGAGAGAGAGAGAGAGAGAGAGAGAGAGAGAGAGGGGGAGTGATTGAGATACATCCATTCCATTTGTTCTGTTATGCATCCTATTGAGGGCGCTCTTTCGCCTCTACTCTGGGCATCCACTGTCTTTGAGTGAAAAATGAGGGACCACTAGCCAGCTAATGGTATATTAAATACAGGTACTCATGACCAACGGAATTATCTACGAACATTAGACAAAATCTTCTCCTAGATGGAGCAGCGGCTCCTTCTGTTTATAATGATGGATACGCCTCTGATGACATATGTTACTAGGTTAACATGCAAAGAGAATGAAAGGGAGAGAGAGGGGGTGATGAAAAAGAATATAACAAATCTTTAGAACAAGAAAGATTGAGAAACGTAACGGGAAGATGATCACAGACGATATTGATTATCAAATTTTGCTGAGCTACATATAATAGATGGCGCTCTATCGCCTCCATTGTCGGGAGGCATATAGTCTCAGACATGTGAGAGTAAAAATCGTGCGCCCTCTTCACAGCTTCACAAGCCGGGTGTCATTTGCCTTCAAGAAACTTGGTGTAATGATTACAAAATCATTACATCCAGACTATAATTTCGGTAACTAGAAACAGACAAAAGAGGCGAGAAGGTTGAGCATTCTACATACCAAAGACAGTTACGTTTCAAGTTTTGAAAACAGCAGAAGATCTGGGATACACAATCGCTCCTTCTTATGTTTTACATTGCAAAAATCTGTCGATAATACACATTCCCCTATAGGGTAGTGTTGACATACATGTACACAGATGCAAACGGTAGACTAGTGTTAGAATGTATTCATAGACAGGATCTCGCCCTGCTTAATGAGGGTACCCCAACGAGAATAGAGCCACATACTGGACGGTTCACTTCTTTATAGTTAACACATATATCAAAAGATGTAGCCAGTCCTGGCAGTTGGTCTGTCCTTAAACACAGTTTTGGAAGTCACCACTTCATTATTATTTTTGATCTTCCTGTTTCTTCACGAAATCCTCCGAGGCAAGAGAATATAAAACAAACGAGAAAAAAAAGAAATATGATGTAGTGCGGAGACAAGGTCACGTTTAAGAATTATATTTACATGTAAAATGATTTTAAAATTGATGTTATGCTTTTATGTCTAAGAGAGTGAATCACGTATTGATTGATAATCAATCTAGAGAAAATACAGGATACCGTAGAAATATCAGTATATATGCCGACGACATCATGGTTTTCTCACAGATACGTGAAATTCATAAAAAGGAAGTTGCAAACATCCCTAGGCTTGATCTCGTCCTCAAAATCGAGAGGTGTTGTTTTCGAAAGGAAATTAAATGAAAACATTGACCTTTACATTTATGGTGAAAACATTCAATTACAGACAGGACACAAATTCCTTGGAGTGTGGTTTGATTCAAGATTAACGTAGAGTAAACACATGAGTTAATTGATGATAAGATTTAAGGAACTATTAAATATATATAATGAGGTGAATAGCTGATACTAAGGTGGGCAATAACTCTGAAATTATATATGTCGTTTACAAAGGCTTAATCCCTGGGGGTTTTTTAATTTACGGATGTGAAGCTTAAGTAAGTGTGCGAGTTATTATCTCAAAAAGAAATTAGACTCTATAAAACATCGATCAGATTCTCAAATTAATCACCGGCGGAAGTCTACTAACCTCTCTACAAGCTCTGCAAATAGAGTGTGGCGAAAGGCCTTTGCATCTGACAAGAAATATTTTCATAGATAAATAACACTTATATTTCCGTGCATTAAAAAATAATCATCCGGCTGAAAACCATATTGGCACTACAAGATTTCAACTGAAATTAAAGATACTCTCAGTATTACAGCTCTCGTCACAAGTTGATTCAAGAACCTACACTAATGAAATTATTCGTAAAAATTGAAACTACTGTTTTACAATTTATACAGATGTCTACTAACGATGCGGAGGTAATACGGGAGTACCTTTTTATATACTGAAACTTAAAATAAATAGGGTAGATGTTAGGAATACGAGGCAGTGGGGAATATGAGACAACTACGTAATAAGCTCTCGTAAACACTGATTTTGTTACTTAAAAAAAAAAAAAAAAGCTTTTTTGCCTTTATTCAGATTTTCATATAAAAAATTATAAAGAGAAACATAATTGTTCTTTTTTTTTTTAATGCACATGATCCTTTGTGAAGTAGCGCCATCTACGGTTCAATCGATTATCAGAAAAGCTGTCAGTGCTTCGGATATGCGATTGAGTGAGAATTCTTCCAGAAAAAAACATCTAAAATCTGATAAGGTAAGATTATTAATCAATGAAAAGGTGATCGATATAAAAACCGACATTTCAGTAAACATGTTGGTTTAAGTTGAAATCATAGGGGTGAGCTGAAATTATCCTTTTATTAGCTTGTGTCAGGTTTGGTTAAACCTCTGTATGAGTGGGTGGTGTGTAGTCAGTGTATTAGTGGCATGGTTTTGCATTGAAATGGACAGGTTTGCTCAAATATAAAATACGAGACGGACACCAGCAATAGACGATGCATCGTCCACTTCCGGGCTAAGTACATGGCACTCATGGCACTGGGGGGATTGAGAAGGGATGAATTTCAACAGCCCCAAAAAAAATGATAAGCAAAATTCAGATGAGTAGATCACACAAGGTGTTGATAAGTGTTACAACATAATTATTTACCTTATCTCTTTATTGAGGAGGAAGAAGTTGTTACTCCACCGTCTCATATTCCCTACAGTGTTAAGAATATCGACATTATGTCATGACGTCATTAACTGTTTATATCTAATATAGTCTACTAGAAGTGGGACACTGTTGATTTCTTAGGAGAATAAAGTTGAATGTTACAGGTATTCATTGTGAATCATATTTCTTTCTGAAGTTGGTGTCTTAATATTCTAAATAGCTGATTTCCCGTAAGTGTCTTGTATTCCCTACACCTACCCTACATTCTACAAAATATATTATATCTCTCTTATTAGGGCTGAATTGGTTCCCATTCTAATGGCACTGGAATGGATAGAATAATATAATCCCAATTGCAGTAGTACATCCGACTGATTCAATCACAGCTTTAAATACCATTCAAAATAACAAATAACTAATTATAGTGGTAGAAATATATGGAAATGTTACGGGCTGAAGTAATGGTATAGAAGTAAAATGTGAAGGGTTGTCAGCCCATTGTGGTCCATATGGAAATGAACGAGCCGAATCATTGGCTAAACGAAAAGCTTCGATTAAATAACACACAGACATATAGAAATAACTAAATTAAAGTGAATTTATAACAGAAGCAGACATTTATTACAAATCCATGTGGCTCTGGAACGCAGAAGAGAATGGTAGTAATTTAAATTACATTTAACGCGATCTTCATAGAACTCAGAATTAAACGATTTAACCGAAAAAGACGGGATCATGGACATAAGTTTTACACAAACTTTTTTTGATCCCGCCACATTTACATTGTTTGTTTTTCAAGTTTTTTTAATTTGCATGTATTTGATGGATGTTAACTTTTGATACTTTTACTTTTGTATATACATGTTTTGTAACTGTGTTTCTGTATTTTTAATGCAAATATGGAAATAAATTCAATTCAATACATCAATTTAGACTTCGTAAGTAAAGCATGAATTGCTATAAATATCTGATTAAAACACGATTTCGGACTCAGGGAATATTGCCAAACATTACAAACAATCGATCATTTTATAATTCAATGCCCAAAGTTTGAACGGAAAGAAAAAAAAGTGTGTAGATCTATTAAAATAAAATTTAAAAAACCAAGCCTACCTGATCTTTTAGGAAAAGAAGAGTATTTAGAAAAGTGGTAACTTTCGTAAGAGCAAGTAGGCAAAATAACGAGCTATAACTCTCGAAGAGCATTAACAAGATTGTACAATAAGACACTGATTAGTGTTTCTAAAGTTGATATTAAAGGTCAATAAATCCCCATCGCAAAAATGGAACGTAACTCATATCCCTCTCTCATTTCGTACGTCATTCCTGGCACTATTAACTTGATAAATAACGAAGAGAAAAGTGACTTTACCATTTTACTGATAATATTAATTTTTTTTGGTTAAATGCACTTCGCCTTCTAATGTCAATGTCGATCCAACGCCGTATTAAAAATCGTGTGGGCAACCAAATTGATTGCGGAAAATGATGCAACCTTTTCGGTAAGGCTACCACATGTTACCGAAATTACCGAAAGACTTAATTTTGTGAAAATACTGAATTTGTGAAAACAGGAGACTGTTCAGATGTTCTACTTTGCTCCTATGTATAACTTGCGCGACATTTGAAAAGGAGTTAACAGATCTAAATAAACAATAATTTGTTTGCGTAAAGAAATCCATTTGATCATCACATAGCTGCAATCAAATTGCTGAATTATTAAATTTTAATGGAATGGCGGGAAATTGTTAAAATAAACAGAAGAGCACTTTGACATTTGCATAAATGACGGTTATTTGATCGCTGGTTGTCAAATCAAGTCTAAAGTCAATAACTAGGCTTACTGCAAAAGATACGAAGTTCTAGTATATCCTGATCAGTACTACCATTATCAGTTGATTATGTCACATTACATTTGATATATTTTGGCTTGATATGAGGTTCTACCTGCTCTACCTGTAAAAACAACAAAATGAAATGAGCGGTATCTGAAATGAGGTATACTAATCTAAATAGACAAGAATGATTTTGTATTGCTCTATCGAAACAAAGTGTAAGGGAATCCATTTGATCATTATATGAATGCATTCAAATGATTAGATTCAGGTTTTTTTTAGATTTGAACAGAATGCGATATGAAGAGGAAATTGTACACTGTGATTAAAAAAGCAGGAGGGCATTCTAACGTACACTTGCATATTAAAATAACGATTTCTTTCATAATAATTTATATTTGCCTATATAGCGCCTAACACTTACTTTGTCAGAAGTCTCTAAGCGCTCTACAATAATGCAGCATAATTACCCTGGCTTTAGCAGAGCAGCTGTCACACGTCTAGACACAATAACTAGGCCTACTGCGAAAGGTACAAAGTTCAAGGATAGCCTGATCAGTACTACAAATATCAATACTATATTACATTTCAATTCAATTCAATTCAATAATGGTTTTATTAACAAACAATGCCTCGCAGCCAAAATGCTGAATTGTGCATGTTTACATATACTTCTACTTCTACTTCTACGTCGGTACTTGACAGGATCCATCAGTCAGGATATAATGTCAAGGTTGAAATGTCTGGCAAGGTGCTCTTGTGCAGTGCAGTCAATTGGTGTATTATATACATGAGCTCCAATACATAAAATCATATTTCATTATTATTAACATTACTCTATGTGTAGCTATTTGAAATCAATCACTATATATTATTTACATTTTAAGAATCTATTAAAATTCACAACGGTACTAATGATATTTGATTGAAAACAATGCAATACAAAATATATAAATAAGTCAAAAAGCTAATACTGAAATTATTGCACCTGTGTCCTTAATAATTAATATTCATTGAAAATTGAAAGTCAGCAAATAAAAATTGAAAGTCAGTCAGATATTTTATGTTTGATAACCTTACAGTAGAGGTCATCAGTTCTGTTAATGTCTATTTTACGTGTGCAGGCTCGTTGATAGGGCGAAATAATAAGAAACGAGATAAGAATTCGTCACTTGAAGACGAATGAGATGGTCTGCCTGTTTTTTTCAAAGGATCTATGGCGTTAACGGAGAAATGGAGAGAGAAAGATATAGAGAGAGAGTCGAGAGAGAACGAGAGAGGGAGGGAGAGAGAGAGAGAGAGAGAGAAATGGCAGTAGATATAGAAAAGGAGAGAAGGAGACGGGGTATAATCATGTAAAATTAAATGAGCTGGACAGAGGGATAAAAGAGGAATCAGAATGCATGCACTTGAAAGGAGGCAGTAAGGAAACATGGTAGGGGTGAAATAAGAATAGAAGGGGCGCAATGGGCAGGGCTAGGGAAAATTAAGGAACATCCGAATTCATAAAAGAGGGAAAACGAGAAACCAGAGGCGGGAAAGGGAGAGATTGAGATAGTAAAAGAGTGAGAGAGAGAGAGAGAGAGAGTAAGAGAGAGAGAGGGAGAGAGAGAGAGAGAGAGAGAGGGGGTCAATATCTAGAGAAATATGTGCAAAGAGAGAGAGAGAGAGAGAAGACGGTTTAAATAGAGAAAGACGTGTAAAAAGAGTGATAGAGAGTTAGAGAGAGAGAGAGGGGTCAATAACTAGAGAAATATGTGCAAAGAGAGAGAGAGAGAGAGGAGACTGTTTAAATAGGGAAAGACGTGCAAAAAGAGTGAGAGAGAGTTAGATAGAGAGGGGAGAGAGTTAGAGAGGGGAGAGAGAGGGGGTCAATAACTAGAGAAATATGTGCAAAGAGAGAGAGAGAGAGAGAGGAGATGGTTTGAAAAGAGAAAGACGTGTTAAAAAAGTGAGAGAGAGAGAGAGAGAGGGGGGAGGTCAGTGACTAAAGAAATATGTGCAAAGGGAGAGAGGGGAAACGGTGTTAATAGAGAAAGATGTGTAAAAAGAGTGAGAAAGAGTTGGAGAGAGAGAGCCGGAGAAAGAGAGAAGGGGTCAATAACTAGAGGAATATATGCAAAGAGAGAGAGAGAGAGAGATGAGATTTGAATAGATAAAGATATGCTAAGAGAGTTAGAGTGAGAGAGAGAGTGTTTGTGTGTGTGTGAGAGAGAGAGAGAGAGAGAGAGAGGGAGAGAGAGAGAGGGAGAGAGAGAGAGAGAGTCACTTATTAGAGAAAGAGTACGCACGGTAATTCTGTCTGGAACCAGAGGGGCGTTAACTCACCCTTCTGGCTCTAACCAGACTATAATGATAAATAAGAGAGGGTTTTTTTGTGCCTCTGATGAGGTGTTTATTTACATTGAAATATCAAAATAAAGCTGTGAGAACAAATATAATTGACGTACAATGTTATCAATAGAAATAACATATTTTCTCAACTATACAATATTTTGTTACTTTTCATTTAAAGTGTTTTTAACGGTTTCTCTGGCAACCTTTGGTCTGGCTTTTTTAGCACCTGATTTACAACAATTCTGTTCGTATATCTCTTTCAAATACGTATTTTAGTTTGAAACGGTTTTCATTAAATCCGTACTTATTCCGGACGGCTAACATTTGGTATATACACCAGAATGCAGTCGTTGTTACAACGTCTATCTCTCTGCCAATATTAATCTTAAGTAATGATAAATAAGAGAGGGTATATAATGAAAGGTAATGTGTTTTTAAGAGAGAGAAAATGATCAGTTTTAATTACGTTTAATAGCACCAAGTTTTACAAAATAACTCTTCATAAAGCACAAACACCAGAATACATTGACATTTATGTGAAGATTATGTTACGTTTCGCTCATAATAATAGTACACTATTGAGTCTCGGGGCCTCAATACACACACATCAATGACGTTTTGCATAATTATTATAAAACAGTGTATATGCTGATACAGTATTCTATGGTGGGGGCGTGGGAGGAGGTCCGAAAATCCGTGATATCAACCCCTCCTTCCGTAAAATCAACGGGGCATCCCCCTACCGTCGACGCACTCACACACAACACACACACGCACACCTACACACACCCCTCTTTGCTTTGTCTGGCCTTGTGAATGAAGCCAATACAACACATTCCTTATGTGTAATGCTGAAATATTATTCACCTATTTCATGTCGATCTATTTACCGAGTGCAGCAGGGCTTATCTTTTGTCAAGAAATCTGCATCAAGCAGCGACAATGGTTCATATCTCCCCCAACTCTATTTGCCTATTTTGCACGACATGCAAGCATTCGGGACACGTATCGTTGGCTTTGTAAAGGCATTCGTAGTGTCAGGTTCGGTTTAGTTTGGATGGTATACATTTCGACGCCATCTTTATTTGCACAAATCATCAGTACATTATCGAATAGTTCTTCTTTAAGCGAAGTTTAGCACTATATTCTGATTCTCTCATCTGAACAATGTTATCAAGTCCCTTTAAGCGAAGTTTAAACATCAAAGAACAGCCAATCGAGGAGGTAAACTTTCTTTCGGACTTCAAAATACGAAGGTAAGACCAGCAAACTTTGAAGTGTAGGAAGTGAACTGAGTCGTTTTGATGGGGATGTGGACAATCATTATGTCGTAAACACGAAAATGGAAGAAAAATTGATGAAACGGGCATGAAACGAGCGTAAATCGAGTACGAGATGTACATGAAATGAGAATGAAGCAAGATCAAGAGAGAGAGAGGCAGAGACAGGGGGAACAGAGCAAGAGAAGCAGACGGAGGGAGAGCAAGAGAGGGATAGGGAGACATAGAGAGGGAGAGGGTGAAAAGGCAAAGCCGGGGTACGCGCTCGCTAAGAAGGGCTAATCTGTACCCAAGAATAAGGTGTAGAACTGATTGATACAATTAGAGCCCAATCCCTCTTCCTGTCTCATTGCTCAACTCACTGTAGAATGAGAGTCAAGAGTTTTCTATCATGTACGATTTGTTAATGTATCATTGAGTATTATTCCAAAGTTACAGTCTGGAAATAACAATACACTTGTATAACAACTACTTAACATTATTTATTTTGTTTTGAATGTATTATGTGTCACATAAAAGTCATACAAATAATGTTTAATCTACGTGTTAGGTGTTAATTGATTATTGGTTCATTTATTTGTACATATCAATAAACAGATGCAAATAATATAAGGGAATACATTTACTTATTTAAATTTTGTGCCCTCTTTGTATAGAAAATTACCTCTATAGTATAATATTCAATGTTTTGCATCCAATACCTGTTTCCCACTCAAAACATACACAATCTTTTCACGTAACCTGATTTCAATTTGTTACCGCCACACTTTCAATGCATGATATGTTACCTCCTCGAACTATTTTTGTAATCTACAACATTTACTTCGATTACATATAATTTAGTATTAGTTAAAAACTCAACGTCTCCTTTTCTACTTCCCATTCAAGCCTAATTTGTGATAAACACATTCTTCCTGTTCAACGTGATAAACCTACGATTTTATTATGAGAAAATATTTTGTTTATGTTTTACGCGGTTTGTAATTAATTAAGTTCAAACACTTTTTATTGTAATATAGCTGCGATGATGATTATTGAATAAATACGATTATTATTATTATTATTATTATTATTATTATTATTATTATTAACTATTGATACTTTAAATAGTTTAAATAAATGACTTCTGTTTACAAAAGATATTTGTTTATGGTTTTTAAGAGGTTTTGGGGTAATTTAGAGTTGGATTCTAAAATCTACACGAGTGATATGGCTTGATCGAATATGACAGAAATGCAAGCAGTAGCGGCCCCTAAAGCCCACCCCTCCACCATTTATTTTCTTGAAGTAAATAAAACCAAGATATAATCGTGTTGTATAAGGCGTAGGAGCGAGTAAAAAATATTGAATGCTTTGAGGGGCACGGTTAATACTCTTAATTTTACATATCATATCTAAATTTCTTATAGTATTGTTTGATTTCCCCAATGTTTATTACTGAATCTGCCTTTACCATAGAAAAGATATATTCATATTATATCACTACTGCACTCTCTCTCTCTCTCTCTCTCACAGTCAAACACACACGCACGATTCCAACCCAAACACGCGCGTACGCACAGATCATTGGAAAGGTATGTGTACCGTGCATCCCTTGCCCTAACGCGCTGCCTCTGTGCATAATGTTATATCAAGCCAAGTTGGATGTGATGAATAAACGCCTTACCCCAAAGTGCTTCACTGACATATTGTGCGCAATTTACATTATTTATAGACTGATTAAATAGCCCTATATATATGCTTATTGCCAATAGAAATAACCATGGCAAACAGGAAGATGTTATGAGGATCTATCTGCTCTTTTATTTAACATGTGCGCGCTATTTGAAATAAATTAAATAGATTTAAATAGACAAAATTGTTTTTGTCTGGATTTACCTGGATTGATCAGAATAAAGTGTTAGTATTTAAAAAAATCCATTTGATTATTTCAATAAATGCATTACAAATGGCTAGATTCCGGTTTTTTGTATATTTGATCAAACTGGGGTTTCGCGGGAAAGTTTTACAATATAATTAAATAATCAGAATCCAAAGGCCATTTTGACACACTTGCATAAATAACGGTTTCCTTAATTGGACCTACTGCAAAAGGTCCGTAGTTCAAGTACAGTGTTATTTGTACTACTAATCTTTGTATACTGATTTCAGGAACCGCGAAGCGTTATTGAAAGTGTTGGGGCTGAACAGGCTCGGCCCGGGTGCCCGGTTTTGGAAGAAGTTTTTCTGGGTGGAGGTGGTTTGGTTTGTGTTCCAAGCAGGGCCAGCGGTTTACACCACTTTTGGTAGAGGGGTACAAGAGCTGCGCAACGCAACATTCATGAGAACATATGGCGACTAAATGGGGAAAATAAAACTTTCCAGTCCACCGTCGCACTTTAAAAATTACATTTATTTTGGCGAGTGAGCGCAGCGAACGAGAAAGAAAAAAATGCATGATGTATCGTATGAAAATTCATTGACCACACAGGCAAATGTAACTTCCTTTTTCTGTTCTCTCAATGGAATTAGAAAGCTTAAAGGTATAGACCAGATTTGGAAACGCCCCCCTCTCGTACAAAAAAAAAAAATAGAAGCTCTCATCACCAATCATGTGAAAGAATATGTTTTGACTAATACGTGATGATACAAATTTTGCCGGGAAACCGCCTACTAATTGATATATTTGGTAAATTATTATATCTATTTGGACCAAAAAGATATCGCGCACGTGTCGCGCATGTGTCGCGTAGTCCCATATACATCTTTCTAGCTGTGTACAGTGCTTGTAACTTTACCAAGACTGGGCCAAATTTCTTATCATTTTGATGATTCCAGAACCTTGCAGTACACACCAATACCTATATGCTAGATGATCAACCTAGCTTTTCTGATCGATTCCACAACGTTTCTTTCACAATGCAATCGCATGACCAGAACTGGTCTTTATCTTTACTATATACCGTTAATTTAGATACTTTCTTGCGATTTTCTGTTAAATTTAAGAGGGGAGGAATACCACAATATTCAAGGGGACACATCCTTCCTTCCCTTTGAAACACTGGCCCTCTACGTAGCGCCATTGTAAATTACTATTTCACACTATCAAGTCTGCATCTTTTTTTGTGTATACATAACGAATCTCAAGACACTTAAAGGGATAATTGAGTTCTTGTTTAAAGGAGGGTGGAGAAGAAAAACAATGTTGTCAGATTTGGATAAATTCTGCATGTATATAAAGAAGCGAGTCTTATAAATGAAATAAAGTAAGTATGAAAGCCAAACATTGTCATCAAGCCAAGAAAAAAATCTTCGTTTGAAGTGACCAATTTGCAACTCTAAATTGTGTCCGCTGTGCAACTCTGTTTTTACATCCAGGACTTGTGTGACGTAAGAGGGAAGACCCGCCGCTAATAAGCCAGTTCATAGTTGCAGTCTGAGCATGAGCAGATAAAGGTCATTGCAGACCAAATTGTGAAATCACGGAGACAAAATACTAGAAACGTGCTCATGAAAGCTATGTAATTATTTTTCATTTATGCACAAGCAGTGCACTCCATGACACAAGTGGAAGCATTATTAGAAAAGGGGAAACAAAGGCTATTTGTGTAGCACCTCCATCGCTGCATAATAACATGATGGCATCGTGTCTTCCCTCTTATGTCACAGCCCTTCGGCCCAAAACGGTCGCCTTCGCATTCTCGCTTCGAGTCGCTCGTGGAGGCTTGTTTAAATGATTGTTTTTTTAGTGTAAGTGGTGTGTTCAAATCATTAATTGAATTGAATCTTGTTTATGAAGTGTTAAACTGGCACAATATTCAAAATTTGTTGAATTTCATTGATTGTAATGTTTTTTTTCTCCACCCTACTTTAAGACCCCAAATGCCTTCCAAAAGCATGGTTATTGCTCTTATTCTTATTTATGACATTTCTAGTGCCCTTTTAGGACCTAAAATTGCCATGAATGTAATTTTAGACCCCAAAATGTGTGAAATTTAGATTAAATACGATCACACCAATTCAGCTCCACTTTCAAAAACATACGGTAACCGTTAACTAATTAATTAATTAATAATAACAATACACGGGGCCGGCTGGTTGTGCGTGTTATAACCAACACGATAAAGCTAACAAAAAGCCAACATTGGCATTGGCTGGAATAAACGTACAAGGCGCTATCTCGTTTTTTCAACGGATAGTTAAAAATTATCGAGTATTTGTGGGGCCCCTCAAATATTAGAAATGGTTATATTTATGGATACTTCAGCCGTCTCTGAACCGATTTTGATCAAACAAAGATGATTTTGTCATTTAAATTGTATGTTCTTTCAAATTTGACACTCAGTTTTTCATTATCTCACAAAAATGTTATTTTGTGTAGCGCCCTCTGCAACAAAACTCAACTACCCCTTAAACCCTAATAAGGCCGGGGGCCATTATGCCCCCCACCCCCTCCACGATTTTTCTGATTGTTCGGGAACGCATATGGATGACGCCCCGCCGCTTCATGACTTTATTCTTTCGAGTCTTGCGCATCTTTTAAAACAATTTTTTTGAAAATCGGACCTACCGTTACAAAGTCACGTGACCTTTTGTCTTTACATGTCGGCCCGAAAATCGCTCATTTTCGTGATTTGTGTACAAAACATATGGAAATATCATTTTTCCTAAAAGGAGATAAAACATTGGTTATTTGGTCTTGTTGAAAGTTTAGGTGTTTGTTTTGGGGGTCAAAATAGTTGAAAGAAATGAAATAAAACAACAAAAACAATGAAATACATAAGTCAAAAAACAATGAAATACATAAGAAATTATAAAAACAAGTGATAACATGAGGAATAACCTGGCTCTTCCAAATTTTTTGTCGTATTATTATTCCATATGGTCTATCAAATATATGCAGTGGAAAAGAAAGCTCAAATATGAAGAATATATGATTTATGGGGAAAAATGTGAATTTTTTGACCTTATTTGCATAATTTACCATAAATATGCAAATGAGTAATTATTTCAAAAAATTGAAATTACTATAGTATTCTATACACTTCACTTGACATGCATGCAAATTTTCGCGGCGATCGGCCGTTTCACGGCCGAGATCTTAGGGGGGCCATATAATGCCCCGGCCCCGGCCGTATTAAGAACTCGAATAGCCCGACCTTATTAGGGTTAATGTAGTGCTTTATATTGTGCGAGTGAATGGAGCAAGCAGACTTTCAATTTGGAATACTGAAGTATGCATTCTGGAGCATCCTACAGCTAATTGTGTATTGTTAATAGTAGTAATAGCCTTCTGACGGGCAGCCGACGATGTAGGGTATGTGCTGAAAACAGTGTGGGGGCTAAAGTCCCTGCCCCCCCCCCGCCCCTCCCAGTTTCCACAGCCCATGGATTATGCAATATTACATTTCATATATTTTTGCTTGTTAATCGTACAGTGGAGGGAATCAATCCTGCGAATGATTGAAAGAGAAGTTTGTTTTACGTGTGTAGTCCATCCGATGAGGCTAAATCCGTAAATAGTCTTCCGGCTATGTACTTTTTTAATTCTACAATGTGATAAACCTTGATGAAACCTCATCATGCTCATAGAAATACAGGTAGCTAGAAATAATCAGTGAGATAATCATCGTCTCCTCAGTCGTTATTCGTAAATAATAGTTCGTGTCTGCTTTTTTTTTTTGCATGATCATAGGCATGCCGGATTTTCCTGAAGTTAACGTGAATCTGACGCTCCATTTCAAGGGCTTACACATTTTCATCCCATGTCATTTATTTTTACATCAGAACGCCTTACCAAAACTTAATTATCTAAAAGACTTACTAAGACGGTGAGCTTTTCTTAAAGGGAACTAATTACAGACCCCTCAAAACAAAAATATATATATAACTCATAAACTGTTATCGTTGACTCATAATAACTAAAATGGTCAATGGTCAAGGCCAGCATGGCAGTAAACTCTTCATATCAAGTGCGTGCGTGTACGGAAGCGTGAATGTGTTCGACCAGTCTGCTTACAGTGCAAAGTCTCGAATTTCTTCAGAATGTATTTAGACTTTCTGTTATTGGTTTCTGTTATTTTTAATACTTGAAAATACTTGAGGAAGCACTTGTCATGGAAAAAAGAAGAGAAAGCGATTTCATAAAGGAAAGCCTGTAGGAAGGTGTATCATATCTTTTTTCTCTCTATCTTTTTTTGTGTGTCTTTGTCTGTGCCTGTGTCTATGCCCCTCTCTTTATCTCTCTCTCGCTCTCTCTCGCTCTCTCTCTCTCGCTTTCAATTATTTTAGTACTGACAACGATAATTGTGAGGTGCACACAAAAGAACAATCATTGAATGATTTCACTTTGTAACAAATCTTAAAGGCAGGCCGACACAACAGTGCACCCAGACCCCCCTCACCCACTCTCCTTTATAATTCTGTCTCTTTAACTACATACCTTGTCATACATCGTCTGGCAAAAGCTTTCTCCGGATTAACAGTCCGCATAATAAACAAACAAGAACAACCAACCCATAGAAAAATATCCCACAATATAACATCTACAAAGGGTAGTTTTCCCAGTGGAAGTTGTCCGGGGTTGCTCACTGGAGGTGAATTGTTCCAGAATCTTCCAGAATATAAAAAAATATTATACACATGTACTTTTATTCAAAGATTAGATAATTATGTAATCTAAAACGAATAAATTTTCCCTACATGGCATGTTAAGATAAATCCGTTCTAAGATTTGATACTATTTTTTTAATACAAAGTCATGTTGCCCGTTTCATTAATTTTCCCCTGCATTAATATTTGTTTCTCTTTAATAACACAGTAAACTGATGTCACCATGCCTGTGTCTCTTGGTGAATGGCGTGTCAGGATCGGCACGTTCATGCGCCGTCGGAGGAAAGAATATGGCTACAACTACTTTTGGAGGAAACTTCACAACTTAATTAAAAAAACCAAGAATGATGAGCCACCCAGAGAAAACGACAATCCTGAGTGTAACATCTCATATCGCACTGGTTATTCACTTGATGCGAATAGTTCTCCAGGGAACACGGCCCGTCGACCCGCGTCTTCTGACAATGTCAACCTTAATACCGCTCAAACAGGGCCTTCATGTGACATCAGCAATAGCAGATTTAATGCTAATTGTCGGACTCGGTCACAATGTGACGGTCCAGAGTTTGATACTGTCACGGAGAGAGGATTCCCATGTGATGTAAACAACCCCGGTCAGAACGATGTCTCAGACTCAGGGTCTTCGTGTGCTGAAAACAAAGGTTCTTCAACGGCAAATGAGATCAACCATGTTCCTGATACCACTGAAGTGCAAATTCCAGTTCCCCGACCTTGTGTAGAAGACGGATTGGACAATAGACACATAACCATTAATCTAGTGTCACATGAATACCCCCCTAATTTTACTGAAATAAGTAAAACAGACCGACCAGAAGTTTGCACATCAGTGTCGTACTCAAATGTACCTGCAGACGTTCCTGGTGAGACAGATCACACAAATCGAGATGATGAAACAGCAGACTCTAGACCGTCGGGGATAGAGGACCAATCTTCGGAACTATCACCTAAACCTAGGCAAGATACAACGAGCAACACCGAGCAAACAACACCATCTATCAGGGTATGATTGATGTTTATATGTTTTTCCCAGAACCTCCCCTATCCCATCAGAGAAAATAATGAGGCAGACGAAGAAGAAAAAAATATTTACAAAAAAAATGTATATAACAATTCTTTTTGTAAATTTGTTTTTTAAATAGGACATGTTACTAGCAAAATTGGAGCTATATAACATGTTTTTATAGAAGACAGTTTGATTATTTCCATTTGCTTTGGACAGTTTTGATTTGACGTTGATTGCACTGTAATCAATGGTAAAAGTGCCCTTTACCCTTTAACAGAATTTTTATTCTCACGTGATTCTACATGCCTATTTTGACAATTAACGTCTAGTTATTATTTAGAAAATTGTCTTCTGTCCATCAATTTCATTAAGGAATTAATGAAATATCAGGAATCATCTTGTCCAAGGAATACATGAACAGTCACCCTTCCATAACCTGTCTGTGCTATTTGTTGTATTGGAAATGTTAAAATAAACTATAGAATCCATTGATTAAAAAACCCCACCAGAAATACAATGTGGCACAAGGATATTATCTCAGTATGGCTTGTTCATAGTTTACAGAGTCAAAAGTATGTCTTCTATTTGTAATTTTCCCTTCGTTCTTAGGAAGTAAACGGAGAATCACGGATCACCGACCTATCCGGTCCTCCGATCAGGGACAACCATCGGTGAAGCAGATGCAATCAAAGGAAATGACTGTCCAGACATGACCAACATACTCCTATTGAGATCCGGTGACGTAGAACGAAATCCTGGTCCAAATGATAAGTAAGCAGCATGAAAGAACAATTACGAACATTACAATCCAATGGATCCGAGTCTACGATTACGTTTAATGAAGAACAACTTAATTATACTACTTTCCTTTGTTAAACCCGGTTCTGAACAAACCCTCAAACCCACCGTCGTGTTTCATTTTTAGTAGAATACGGGTCATTGAGTTTGCTGGTAAAAATAATGATGAATGAAATCAAAAGAGAAGAAGTTTTGCATATTCTCGTTATGTTTAAAAGGTGCATGTCGTAATATTTTGCAGTGTTTTTCTAATACTTGCATTACGGGCAATGCTATAAAATATTTAATTTAATACAGTATAACAGGGTATTCGCAAGTCAAAGGAGCAAAATAAAAGTCCTTTTGATACAAAATCTCGCAAATATCTATAAGCGCTATACGAAATTAATCATTCTTCTTATGTCTATAATTTTGCCCTGGAAGTCTGACCGAGCTCGAGCTCTATCTCCTTGCCGACGGTATGGATTCCTCAGATTTCAGGAAGGTCGGACTAGCTTTAGGATTCTCTGAGGCTCAACTAAGTCGGTTTGAGAAAGACAAGCTTGGCAACTCCATGCATGCTACCTATCAGATGCTTTGCGAATGGCGGAAGACAGTACGTGATAGCGAGACGAGGGAGACATTGGTCGACACGTTAGAAAGCATTAAGCTGGTACAGCTTGCTGATAGTGTACGAAAAGGTAATAATACAAATGGTGGGTTCATCTAAAGCTAACCTATGACTCCTGGTGTTCCACAACTATTACCCCGGCTTTAGCAAGGTTTCCAATATGGCACTCTAGCTAGAGCGCCATAATGGCAACTTTAGAGCCTAAGGTACAGGATGAGCCTTAGAGGTGTCGCGGTTTAGTAGATAAGTCACCGGACGGTTCGAGTCCCGGCACGGCCTTAATGTCCTTAGGCCAGATATTTATGTTCATTTGCAACACTCAACCGAGGTGAGGTAAATGGGTACATGGCAAGAATTAACTCCTTGAAATGCTAGAGCACCATAATGGCAGCCATGTTAAAGACGGGGTAATAATTATCCAGCGTGTCAAGTTAGACATGAGCGCTAGTATACAAGAACCCACTTCAATTATTATTATTATTGCTATTATTATTTTTTAGCATTTTATAAGTAAAATTGCGTCTTCCATTAAAACATTGCAGCAAAGTGAGGAGTTTTGGAATATTGGAATAATTAACAATCGCTATAAGGGTGTCCTCATTTTTGTTGGCTACTGCATATATAATGTATATAATATACATATATATATAGAGAGAGAGAGGGAGAGAGGGGTACAGAGAGAGAGATAGAGTGAGGGGGGCAAGTCAAAGGCAATTTCTTCCATGCATCACTGACCTAAAATGTAGTTTCATTCGAAAAATGTATCACGTTAGTAGCCCCACTAGAGTTTGGATCAGACTAAATATGTGAGGAAATTGCACATTGAATCTCAACTCCAGAATACGCGGTAACGTATGGGACCAAATGTCTTGGATTTGCATATCCATATGGATAAACAGTTACAAACTTAAGGAGGAATCTCCGTCTAGAAAGCACGGAAATAGAACGTTAATATGAAAGATGCATTTGATTAATTCACGGATTATACGCATATCAATCCAGAAGCGTAGCTTTTGAAAGTAGAAATCTTCTTTAGTTATGAAATACACAAGGTCATGCACATTTAATATGACACTTACCGCAAGATTCGCTCAATAGAAGATGGTCTATTAAAAACCCGACCAATTAACCGAAAAGGCCTGACATCTTAGCATTCACTCGACTAACCATTCCCTGGGGCAGTGACATCAGGCCACAATGTCAATCCATTAATCACTGTGAGAGCCCCTATCTAGGTAATAGATCATGATCCATAAGAAAATTTAAATTGAGATTTGGGAAGTTACGTATATTGATATTACATTTCTGTGATTCATAGTTTATGTCCTTTTTGTTCTGCTCTTTTTGATATTGTTTAATGTTTAAATACTAGAAACATTTTTTTCTAGTAACTTTAGAGACAACGTTCTCTACCATCTCATCACAGGTCAGCTAGTTGGTGATCACATACCGTCACTGACAGAGGAGGAAATTCAACGGGTTGCTGAAGAGGTCAAACACTATTATACAATTCATCTATGTCAGATTCAAGCTAATCCACTGAACAGCGAGCTTCTAATTAAATTAGAACGGATCTTCACCAATCTAACGTTGATGGAAGAAGACAAAGGTACCAAGCACAAGACACCGCTTCTATACGACGACCTCCTCAGGACGAAAGTCAACGGAATCTATCGCAAACGCTTGTTGGTGGAAGGTGAAGGTGGTGTGGGGAAGACCACTTTCTGCGCCAAGATCGCTTGGGACTGGATCCACGGAAAAGGTTACCAAGATTTCAAACTGGTTCTTGTCATCCTTTTTCGCGAGGCAAAGGAAAAGACTGTTGGAGAGATAGTGAAGACGTATCTTTCTGACAACAATCCGGTCACAGCCAAGCAGCTAGACAATCACATCCTCTCAAATTCGGATGATGTCTTTCTTGTCCTGGACGGCTATGGCGCGCCGTTTGACCAATAATTCAGATAAACACTGTTTATCGCCGATAAACACTGTTTATCGTCGAAAAACAGTGTTTATCGACCGATAAACACTGTTTATCAAGCGATAAACACTGTTTATCGAGAGAAACTATGTTTATCGACTGAAAAACACAGTTTCTCTCGATAAACAGTGTTTATCGGCGATAAACAGTGTTTATCGGCGATAAACATTGTTTATCAAGCGATAAACACTGTTTATCGACAGAAACTATGTTTTTCGACTGATAAACACAGTTTCTGTCGATAAACAGTGTTTATCGGCGATAAACAGTGTTTTCCGGCGATAAACACTGTTTATCGAGAGAAACTGTGTTTTTCAGTCGATAAACATAGTTTCTCTCGATAAACAGTGTTTATCGCTTGATAAACAGTGTTTATCGGTCGATAAACACTGTTTTTCGACGATAAACAGTGTTTATCGGCGATAAACAGTGTTTATCTGAATTATTGGTCAAACGGCGCGCACTAGCTCGTATTCCAGATCAGAGCCATATGCACTACTCTGCACGTTAGTCAGGTGGCTTAGTGAAATTACCGTTACTTGCCTGATAAAAGCACCATTTTTGGTACAGGGCTTCCTTAGGACCTACTAAACGATATTAGGCTAGGAGCCCCCGGCAAAAATGTCAATTTAAGGCTGTGGGGCGGGGCGTCTTTTGGAGCCCCAAATAATTTTATAACATTGATTTGTTGTACAAATATCATTTTTGGTACAGGGCTTCCTTAGGACCTACTGAACGATATTAGGTAGGAGTCCCCGGCAAGAATATCATATAAGGGTGTGGGTGGGGGCGCCTCGTAGCCCACAAATAATTTATAAGGTAATATAACATTGAGTTTTTGTTGTACAAACGCCATTTTTGGTACAGGGCTTCATTTCAATTCAATTCAATTCAAGGTTTATTAAAAAAATGTGTCGCACCCCAATGGCTGAATCGGTCATGTGTACAATTAAAGACACTTTACATATTTCAAATATAAAATACAGTTACAATTGATTTGTCAATTTTGAAATATATAGTTGATATGGTTATATTGCTTGGGCAGCAAAAAAAAACAAAAAAACAGAAGATAACATGAAGTCTGAAAAACGGAGAGGAGAAACATTAATAAAAGAAGTAAAAGAGGAAGTTATAAAAGTACATGTACATCAAAAAATATAAATTGCATACATGTACTTTTAAAGAGTCATTAAGACAATATACGAATATAAAAATAGAAATGAAAATATTCTTTTCATAACATTGTTGACGTTTGATATTGCAAGTATTTATATTATTGCTTAGAAAATGATATAAAGAACTACAATTATGGTACTTTAAAATTCTTTTCACTTCAGATATAAAGTGGCTATTGAAGGGAAAGGGAACAGTGTTTTGTTATATTGGTGTGTTATTATCTTATGGAGAGTAACAATCAGGAAACTTCAACATTTATGAAAGGAGTATAATACAAATAAAAATTAAAAAATTAATTCATCTATTTCGATTAATTGGGTTTGGCTTTATTGAGAAGATCGACAAAGTAAGGTAGGGGGCTATTTCGGAAACGATTGGTTTATTTTGCACTTGAATTGTTGATATCTAGATGCATGGCGTAAGGAGATGGGTATGTTTTTCCGAAGAGGTAACCAGGTACTACATGTTGGGTGTTTAACTAAGGATGTAGTTGAATGATGGTAGGGTAGGAGCCCCGGCATAACTATTCATATAATGTGTGATTGGAGACCCCATGGCGTTTGTACAACAAAAACTCAATGGTATATTACCTTATAAATTATTTGTGGACTACGAGGCGATGCCCCACACCCTTATATGATATTTTTGCCGGGGGCTCCTACCCTAATATCGTTCTGTAGGTCCTAAGGAAGCCCTGTACCAAAAATGGCATTTGTATAACAACAAACCAATGTTATATTACCTTATAAATTATTGGGGGCTACGAGGCGACGCCCCCGCCCCACACCCTTATATGATATTTTTGCCGGGGGCTTCTACCCTAATATCGTTCAGTAGTTCCTAAGAAAGCCCTTTACCAAAAATGGCATTTGTACAACAACAAATCAATGTTATGAAATTATTTGGGGGCTCCAAAAAGACGCCCCCGCCCCACACCCTTAAATTGAAATTTTGCCGGGGGCTCCTAGTCTAATATAGTTTAGTAGGTCCTAAGGAAGCCCTGTACCAAAAATGGTGCTTTTATCAGGCAAGTAACGGTAATTTCACTAAGCCACCTGACTAACGTGCAGAGTAGTGCATACGGCTCTGATCTGGAATACGAGTGCGCGCCATTTGCCCAATAAATCAGATAAACAGTGTTTATCGCCGAAAACACTGTTTATCGCCGATAAACACTGTTTATCGCCGAAAAACAGTGTTTATCGAGCGATATAAAACACTGTTTATCGAGAGAAACTGTGTTTATCGACTGAAAAACACAGTTTCTCTCGATAAACAGTGTTTATCGGCGATAAACAGTGTTTATCGGCGATAAACAATGTTTATCAAGCGATAAACACTGTTTATCGAGAGAAACTATGTTTTTCGACTGATAAACACAGTTTCTGTCGATAAACAGTGTTTATCGGCGATAAACAGTGTTTTTCGGCGATAAACACTGTTTATCTCGAGAAACTGTGTTTTTCAGTCGATAAACATAGTTTCTCTCGATAAACAGTGTTTATCGCTCGATAAACAGTGTTTTTCGACGATAAACAGTGTTTATCGGCGATAAACAGTGTTTATCTGAATTATTGGTCAAACGGCGCGCCATAGACGGCCTAGATGAGTTTGCTGTCGATCTTAACAGCATTCAGCAAATCGCGCAGATCACTCTCAATAAGCTGTTCAAGTCAGGGACAGTACTAATTACATCACGGCAATGGAGATCAGATGAGATCAGGAAGAATGCCAATCTCAGAAAGGTGTTTGCTTTCATTGCTGTTGAAGGTTTCTCTGCTGAAAACCTCTCTTCCTACATCACCAAGTTTTTTCATCCAGACACAGCTTCCTCTGAAGATCTGAACCGATTCATATCAAACAACGATGTGATCAGAGAGAACATGGCCCCCTATCCCATATATACAGCCATGCTGTGTATCATGTGGAAGGAATTTGATGAAGAGCGCCGAGAGGCAATGTCCAAGCTGCAAACATTCTCCCAGCTATTTGATGAGATGGTCCACTTTTTGGTTGATCATTACCTATCGAAGCACATTCCATCTTCAGGTATTGTTGAAGGCAGATTAAGGGAGAATCGTTCAGATATTCGTCATCACCTGCTTCAGATTGGCCGCATTGCCTTCCAGGGACTTCTGGAGAGACGGTTGGTATTCACAGAAGAAGAGTTTGAAAGCTGTCCAGAGTCTATAGATATAGGATGCAAAGTTGGTGTACTCACCAGAGAAAAGAAATTTCTTCCGAGGAGAGACAGAAGAACTAATCCAAATTCAGCAGTTCATTCGGTGCAGTTCCCTCATAAGCTCTTCCAGGAATATCTATCCGGATTGTATCTTGCATCTCTTTACAACTCATTCCGTAATGAGTATGACGGGTTGATGGCGAAAATCATAACGGAAGCAAGAGAATACCGGTACCTACTGTACTTCACCTCGGCCCAGCAGAAGGAGATTGGATTGGATATCATATCTCGTCTCACAGCATCGGAAAGAAATATTTCACATTATGCCAGTTGTAATGATGACTTCATCGTAGATGTAGCATACGAGAGCCAAGACCAAGCAGTGGCCAAAGCAGTGGCGAAACATATCTCTGAGTCCAGCGAGACACTGAAGATCACCAGCGAGATGCAGGCACACACAATATCAGGGCATATCTTCATCATGAATCATCGTCACGTGGTAAGGAAAGTACTGCCAAATTGTAGCAACATATCAATTTCATCTAAGTATGATCTCTTTGAGTGATACAGTTTCTATTTGATTTAAATTTCATTCTCTCAGACTTAGGATAACGTCGTTTGGTTTGAACACTTAACTGTATACATATACCCTGTATATTAACGATGCTTTGAACCCCGAAATGCGCTAATACTAGTATTACTAATAGGGCAACGCATTCTATACAAACTTCTCTTCACCCAAATGTTGAAAAGAAGTTTGATATAATCAATTTTCTTTAATCATGAAGCATGTTTAAAACCACTTCTATTGATCTAGCATGGGTACAACTCTGATTATCATTTTTAATCTGAAAACTGCAATGAACACTAATTTGTTTTACTATTATTATCTACAGTAATTCATGAGTATTATGACTTTAGTCTGTTATAGGAGTTGTGATTTATTGTATTGCAGTACAACCGGTCTTGCGTGTACTTGCAATGCAATCTTGTTTAATAATATGTTTAATAACACGTTTAATATCACGAATTCCAATAGGATTTGCACGTGCATACTGTTCGAATCAGTATGATAAAACACCAATTTGAATTACAATGAGATAACGTACAGAACCCAGAAAAGTTTACACTTAGTGGGATCAGAATAATTCCTGTAAAATGCATAATGTTATTGTTAGGTTATTTGATGTTCTTATTGATATATAGATTATGAAAACAAATTAAGAACCAAACGGAAAATGGAAGGAAAAAAATAACACATAAACAAAATCAGTATCAATTAAGGTGATTAATCAGGATAATATGGTATTATTTTGATGATTTATGTTTCTAGCCTCACAATATCATTTGTGTACATGTACATTGTAGAATGACCTGATTATTGAGAAGTCATGTGGACGAACGGTTTCAGAAGACCTGGCTGAATTCATGTGCTCATCACGATCACCGAGATCTGTGGAGATCAATAGTACTAGTACTATGCATCCTGTCTTCTACTCTGTGCTTGCGACTAAAGCAGTCAATTCCAAGGTCAGTATTAATCTGTGTATTATCCATGTTGTGGTATATTTGGTACATCGTTCTTTTTTCTTTCTTATTAATAGTTTTCCTGATGTCATCAGATTAAATTTAATTAGGAGAATATTGTAACACGGAGGTTTGTTTTTAGAAAAATAAATGTTAATTTCAAACGACTTGAATTTGTTTTTAGTGAACAAAAATGTAAATTATTAAACTACTTATATATTACTTATCTTTGATTATACATTTTATGATTTATGCTAGTGGGTTTCCACAAAAAAAGTATTTTCTTCATCTTTGCTCGCTCTAATCGTAATGACCCAATTTTCCCTAGTATATAGTATGCTGTTGAGAAGAAGGAATTAGGAAACAATTTTTTTTTAAACGAGCTCTCCGTCATAAACATGATAAATCGAAAACAGATAAAAGATTATAACAATGATATTGAAGAATTTTTTTCTTCATTTCCTTTTCCATGGGGCAAAATGGACGGCTATGGAAGTGCTGATGGAGTGACGACTATTTTAATAAGGAATTGCTGGTGATAATAGATATATAATTATAAACCTACAAAATGAAAAGTCGAATCTCTTCGTTCCCGTTGTTGTGATTGTGTTTTCCATCGGGAACTGCCAAATATTGTGAGTCTTTTTTTCACACATTTGTGTTACGTTAATATGAAATAAGATTCGCAAAGCAATATCTCAATCAAATAAATTGTAAAAATAATGTTTTGCTTTTGAACGTTAGATTAAACGTTAGATATAATTCAGTATAGTAAGATAAAGCAATTGTTTATCCGACATGATGACGTACTATTACAACAGATTGAGACTCTGAAAATCCGCTCTGGTGATTTCAGGGAACGTCGCAATGCATCACGTGATCTCGCTCAGTTCATCTGTAAGATGCCTCATCTCAAGAACCTGATAATCGGCGGTCAGTATCACGATGACTTCTACACAACATCATCGTCCATGGCATTATCAGCAAAGGTATTGATTTGATCATATATTTTAGGACTCTTAGCAAACCACTACATGTTTTGTAATACGTACTGTAGGTGTACTATTTTCCATAAAGTCAAAGTTGTGTTATGTTATTAGGAAAAAAGATTTCAAGGCAATCAAATAAACTGTAAAACTGTAAGAGTAACGTATTGATTTTGTAAGTGAATGAGGATCGCAAATGTATCACCATGAAATGTTGGATATAATTCAGTATAGTAATATAAGCAATTGTTTATCCGATATGATGTCGTACTATTGCAACAGATTGAGACTCTGAAAATCCGCTCTGGTGATCTCAGGGAACGTCCCAATGCATCACGTGATCTCGCTCAGTTAATCTGTAAGATGCCTCAACTGAAGAACCTGATGGCAGTCGACGGTCATTATCACGATAACTTCTACACAACATCATCGTCCATGGCATTATCAGCAAAGGTATTGATTTGATCATATATTTTAGGACTCTTAGCAAATCACTACATGTTTTGTAATACGTACTGTAGGTGTACTTTATTCCATAAAGTCAAATGCAAGTGTACAGTTTTACTCTCGCAATTGATACACCGTTATGCCGAAGCAGGTAGGAAAAGTTAAATTTGTATGGAAGTGGAGGCAAAAAGTGAACTTTCAATAATAATACAAAAACAGACTGAAGATTTTAACATTATTAGTGAATAACTTATACCATACTTTTTATTCCATATGACAATTCGGAATGCTACAGGAATGCTGAAGGAGAGACGTCTATTTCAATCGTGAATGCTGATGAGACTAAATATTCTAATTTAAAAAACCTACAAAAATGACAATCAAATCTCTTCGTTTCTTCTATTTCTTTGGAAACTGCAAAGTGTTCCATGTTTACCTTTTTTCCCACTTTAATGTTATGTTAAATTTGATTTTCAAAGTACTATTTGAATCGAATGTCAAAATAACGTATTTCTTTTGTAAAAAATGAGGATGGCAACTGCATCATGATGTAAAAATATGTTCAAGTAGTGTAATATCAGCAATTGTTTATCCAACATAATGTTACAATTATATCAGATTGAGACTTTGGACACTCAGTACATGGACCCCCCACCCCTAACCCACCCTCTCACTCATTCCGACGTGTAAATGCAGGAGGCTCAGCAAGATTACTGAATCATATGCGCGGGTAAAAAAATCCCCTCCTTTTTGACAATCATGAAACCACCACTATAATGTCGTCAATGTCGCCCCGATTAAAAGAACCTGATTTCCTTAAATAGTAGTGTGGTTGAGAACTGGTTTGCGATCGTCCAGCCTTCTTGTTGTATTCTCGTTTGTTTTGTAAGACTTTAGATCATAAGCCAAGTCCTTCATAATTATTTACCCACTCCTCCCTCAGTCAACAGGTTAGTACGAGCTAGAAATTATTAGGTGGTCTGTCCAGGGAGATGATAGTCATAGACAGACCACCTATTGATTTCGTCAGAATTTTCTTTCTTTATTTTTATATTCGCACTTTTTTGTGCAAGTGATTACTCAAAATCGGTTCAGCCAATTTCTTTCAATTTTGGCAGTCATATAAGTCATTGTCATAAGACGTGACAGCAACCTTTTCAAGGTCATCAGGTCTTCATGACGTCATCCACGCGCCATTTTGTGTTTTTTTTTTTACATTTAAGTTTTTGTCATATCTTCATGTTAACGGAAAATCATTTATCATTCATATTTATCATGATCAAGGTCAATATCTGTCCGGTCAATTTCAGGTCAAAATACGCGTGCGTCCGCGCGTCAGTGCGCGCGCAAAATTTCAAAATGCTCAAAATCACTTTTTAATCAAATTAGAGTACGTTTCAGGCCATTTTAAGCATTTCGCAAAAAACGCGCACACGCGAATGCGCGCGCGTTTTCGTTCGTGACGGCCAAACGCAAAATAATTCCTCATATTTTTTTTTTTAAAGATATTCCTCATTTTTTTCTCAACAATTTGATACCATGTTTATCTTTTTATGACCAGTAATAAGGGAATGAGCGTCCGTTCAAAAACATGTCCGTGCGCGCGAACTCTTGTAATACATAGCATATATGGGCAAAAACATGCCTATACAAAATCCATTATAGCTCTTTGGGATGCATATTACAATTATTCAGTTTCGCTTTTCGCCTCCCAGGCACAAGTGACGCAAAATACTTAATAATAATCATCATCATAATAATAAAAAATTAACCGATACAATTCCTATTTTACAACAGATAACCATTAGAATAATTCATAACAAATCTAAATCACACAACTAAACCTTGCGAATCTAAAATTCGGAAATTACCAGTACCTATTTTCGTGATTGTAATGTACTTTTTAACTAAGCATGTTTACAAGTAAAAGATCTGCACATAATGCTATTACAATACCCAACCAGACAATCCCATTATTTCCACCTTCCCCTCACTCGTATTCTCCTTGAAACACGACCCAACATAAAGGAAGTCACTCAGCAACAAAATTATAAACTCCCAAAGTGTAAACTGTTGCAAAAGCAAGTTGCTCTCTCTGTCTCTCCCTCTCTCTCTCTCTCTTTGCCACACACTAAAATACTTACTTTATCTTCCTTCACCCCTTGCATTTACCCTTCCATTTAGCACTTTTCCCTTGAATTTCTCTACTAATTTTCCACCTGCCCTGGGCCATCCCGCTTGGTTACAAAAGCAAGTTGAAAAGCAGGTGAAAAGCGAATATGAACAAAATTCTAATTAAACGAATATGACCATCCCGCTTGCTTTCTCTCTCTCTATGCCGCACATTGAAACGCTCATTTCCTTTACCCTCCTTCTCTCCATTCTCTCTCTCTCCCTCTTTCTCTATTTCACCACCGTTCATCACTTTTCACTTGACTGAATTTTCAATGATTTAGGGGGTGGAGACAACTTTCGACCTACCCCATCCCACTTTGTTATCGATAATTGTCAAAATGTCGTTTCTTTGGAGTGTTCGTCATGTAATATAAAATATTATATACCTCACTTTAGAAATCTAGCCATCTGATTGGTCGAAATTGGAGTCGTGATTTTAAGCCATGCCCCACTCACAGGGAATATCCATTAATTTGTACCCTCGTAGCCCGCTCACAGGGAATATCCATTAATTTGTACCCTCATCCTCCTGCGATCCCCATTGGTTTACGTTTTTAAAATTGTCTTTGTGCGAGCGCGGACACCATACAGTGTTTTTTTTTCTGCGATTCCCAAATTATTGAAACTTTCAGTCATTTTGCTAGCAAAGATTAACAGTGTCTCAGATTTTCTGTGATGTTTTTAACCAATCTTTACTCAATAAAAGGCTAAGGTAAGAATTCTTGGTAGATTTTTGTTTTAATTCGTACGATCGGCATATAAAAGTCATATCGACTGCTTTAATACTCGAGGACTGGCTGTTTCTATGCCGCCCACCCAGGTTCGCCTCGGGGTGATGGCAGGGGGTTCAACTTTTCCCTTGAGTCCATTCGTAGCAGTCGATTTCTCTATATTATTACCCGTATCAGACATCTGAACAGTGGTTTTACAAAATCATATTACACTTGTTGTAATTTTTTTTAAATGCATATTAGGGACAAATATATATCATCTTGATCAAACGGGAAAGCGGAGAGACATGCAATTTTTTGCGTTTATCGGAAATTACACGGCCAAGATGACGGGTGGGGGATCCACTGGAAGTTAACTCAAACAAATTTTGGTGATGTTATTGTATAAACTATTACGCCGTTGAGAAGAAGCGATTAGGAAAAGTAAAATGTTTTAGGAAGTGGAAGCAAAACAACTAAAAACGAGCTCTCCGTCCTAAACATAAAACAAAAACAGATTAAAGGTTATAACAATGATAGTGAAGAATATCTTCTTTTTTTTTTCATTTCGTATTCCATGGAACAATATGAAGGGCGATGAAAGTACGGCTATTTTAATTAAGAAATGCTGATGATAATTAATTCTAAATTCAAAACCAACAAAATGAAAAATCGAATCTCTTTGTTCCCGATGTTGTGATTGTGTTTTCCATCGGAAACTGCCAAATGTTCTGAGTCTATTTTTCACACATTTGTGTAACGTTATTATGAAATAAGACTTTAAAAGTAATATCTCTATCAAATGAATTGTAAGAGTTACGAATTGCCTTTGTAAGAGAATGAGGGTGGCGACTGTATCATCATGTAATGTTAGATATAATTCAGTATAGTAATGTCAGTAATTGTTAATCTAACATGATGTCGTACTATTGCAACAGATTGAGACTCTGCACATCGGCCCTCGTGATTTCAGGGAACGTCCCGATGCATCACGTGATCTCGCTCAGTTCATCTGTAAGATGCCTCATTTGAAGAACCTGACACTCTACGGTCAGTATCAAGATGACTTCTACTCAACATCAGCGTCGATTGCATCATCAGCAAAGGTATTAATTTGGTTACAAATTTTAGGACTCTAAGAAAATCACTTCATATTTATTATACTTGAAGTGTACCCTTTTCTATATAGTCAGCCGCAAGCGGACGATTTTACTCTCCCAATTAGTACACCGTTGGGAAGAAGCAGGTAAAGTGTAAAAATATGTTCAAGTCGAGTAATGTCAGCAATTGTTTATCCAACATGATGTCACAATTATATCAGATTGGGACTTGGACTGTTCCCGTTGTGATTGTGTTTTATATCGGAAACTGCCAAATGTTCTGAGTCTATTTTTGACTCATGGACTAATATTTCAAAGTAATATCTCTATAAAATAAATTGTAAGAATAACGTATTGCTTTTGTAAGTGAATGAGGGTGGCGACTGTATCATCATGTAATGTTAGATGTAATTCAGTGTAGTGATGTCAGCAATTGTTTATCCAACATGATGTCGTACTATTGCAACAGATTGACACTCTGCACATCCGCTCTGGTGATCTCAGGGATCGTCGCTATGCATCACGTGATATCGCTCAGTTCATCTTTAAGATGCCTCAACTGAAGAACCTGACACTCGGTGGTTACTATCTAGATGACTTCTACGCAACATCATCGGCGATGGCATTATCAGCAAAGGTATTGATTTGGTCATATACAGGCGCGGATCCAGGATTTCTTAGAGGGAGGGGCACAATTTAATTTTTTTTTTTTTTGCTCCCGCAAATTTGAAAATCGCGCCGGCCTAAAATTCGCTCAGTGGGAGGGGTTAGTGAGCACTATTTTTTTTTTTTGTTCCCGCAAATTTGAAAAGCGCGCCGGCCGAAAATTCACTCAGTGGGGAGGGGGGGAGTGAGCACTAATTTTTTTTTTTTTTTTTTTGCTCCCGCAAATTTGAAAATCGCGCCGGGGTAGTGAGCACTAATTTATTTTATTTTTTTTGGCCGGGGCACGTGCCCTGTGCCCCTGGATTCGTCACTGATATATTTTAGGACTCTAAGAAAATCACTTCATAGTTGTTATACTTGAAGTGTACCCTTTTCTATAAAGTCGAACGCAAGTGGACGATTTTACTCTCCCAATTAGTACACCGTTGAGAAAAAGCAGGTAGCGAAAAGTGAACATTCTGTCATAATACAAAAACAGACTGAAGATTTTAACATTGATAATGAATAATATATACCATACTTTTCCATTCCATCTGATAATTCGGAATGGTACGGGAATGCTCAATGCTGATGAAGAGACGTCTATTTTAATTGTGAATGCTGATGAGACTAAATAATTTAATAAAGAAACCTACAAAAACGAAATATTTAATATCTTCATCTCTGCAATCCCTTTGGAAACTGTAAAGTATGCCTTGCTTATTTGTTTTCACACTTTTATGTTATGTAAAATTAGATTTTAAATGTACTATTTCAATCAAATGTCGGAATAACGTTTTGTTTTATAAGTGAATGAAGATGGCATCTGTATCATGATATAATGTTTAACAATATCTTTAGTGTATTATCAACAATCGTTTATCCAACACAGTGTTACTATTACAACAGATTAAGACTCGACGGAGTTTGTGAATCACCCACCCCTCACTTATTTCAACGTGCAAATGCAGGAGTGTCATTTAGATTATCAAAATCATGCGACCGGGAAAAATAATCCCCTCCTTTCTGACAATGATGGATCCATCACATGTCGTCGATAACATAAGTAGGTTGTTCAAGTTCTCCTCGAACGAAGCACAGTGTTTTTTTTGGGGGAGAAGAGTGTTATTCAGGACTGGTTTGCGACCGTTCTGCCTTTTTTGCAATGACGACCTTCGTCATTGCCTTGTTTTCGTTCACATTCTGCCCCATTAATATTCTTCTTCTCCTTGTTATCGTCAGGAAATCGCATTCGTTTTGCATATAGCGCTTGTTATTCCTAGTTAGGTGCTTTCCTCATGTCCCTTTCCTTTCAAATTTCATAGGCATAGTCTCTAGCATCCAGGCGCGCCGGAAGTAGTTTGGGATTGGGGGGGGGGGCAAACATGCCAGGGGGCTCAAATCCCATTCGTTTTGCACGCAGTGCTTGCGAGCCCTTTCTAGGTTCTTTCCCCTATCCCAATTTCTTTCAAACTTCGTAGGCGTCGTCGCTAGCATCCCATCAAGGTCACTGAAATCTTCGTTCTCCGGAATCACTCATGCACACCCGTCCAGGCACCATTTTGTCCGTACGTTTCGGGCCGTTTTGAGGCCTTTCTTTCGCCCCACCTATCTCCAGTATCACAGAAACTACAGACTTCGTACAAATAGCTCTGGATAGTCTGAGAGATGCGCTTTCGTTTGATACGCAAAGAGATTCGATCATACACAGTATGTCCTCCGTAGGAGGACTAGAGGAGCAACTAAATTTGTGACCTTTGCCATTCCATAGGTTTTGCATTGGATGCATTATGGGGGTTTTGTCCAATTTGAACGACGATTTTGGAGGGTCAATGTTTATTCATGAGCAATGACGTAAAAAAAACGCCAATTGCTGTTTGGTGATTGGCCATCAACAAAATGTTTTATGTATAAGGTCATGCATAAATCATTTTTTGCATTCCCAGAATTCCCTACGATTTGAGCACGAAAATTAGGAAAAATGGCGGTTGTATGAACTGCAACTTAGAAGTTATTCAATTACGAACAATGAAACATTTTTCTTTTTAGTGAATTTCTATTACAATAGTAGTTTATCAAGTACATCTCAGTGAAGCAGAAAATCTTCAGGCGAACATCAACATCGAAGTGATACCATACGATACCAAAAAAAGTAAGTAAAGATCCATTTTGTGTGAGGATCTCTGAAATGATTGTGATGTGTTCGTCGTTGCAGTAAGGGGGTCTCCGCATTGTCACAACGTATTACCCCCTATCCCATCCTTTTCTTTTGTCTGATCGAGGAATATTAACTGATTGAATGAACTCTAATTTAAGTCGTCGACGGTAATATTTTTAGAAACAATCAGAAGTTTACCGTAGATTATTTAATTTGAGCACGTCTCATACTTTTGAAGTTCACTTCATAGCTTGATTATCGATAATAATCAGTGGTAGATGTGGACCTGTTACAGATCGAGACATTGCTAGTCCAATCCTATGATATCTCGTCGAGCGGATTATGATTTTCATTTCGCCGATGCTAGCCGGCTGTAAAAACCACCAAGAACAGTGACTGCGTTTCCTGAGCTGGCGCGGCTATAACTTGTACTTTTGTAGGCTAGGCCTACACTTTAGTGTTGTTAAGTGTTAGTATTAGATCTAGAATAGAGGCTAGTATAGATCTAACACTAAAGTCTAAACAGCATTTATTTTGTTGATTTAGTCTAGACTACTGTAGAATTCAGGATCCAACCCTACATATGACATGAGTTTTTCTTACGCTAGTAAAGAACATGAACAAATTTATAAACTGATAACTAATGCATGCATTTGATACTAGCACGAACCTTACTAAGTTTCTGTTGTCTTTTAATTGTAGATTCTATGGAACCAAGAAGCAGATAATGACCACAGAAGTGCAAAAAAGAGACCCGATCATCAAATGTTATGGAGTAGATCTACTCAGGAACAGGATCGACACCTAAGTTGAACTCTGGCAAGGTATGTTTGTATAAAGTTCGAAAATATTCAGGCTGTATTTATAGTCTAAGCCCATGCGAACATCGCACTCATCTTGGACTAATGATATTTGGGGGGAACTGTCATCTTATGTTGCATTAAATCTTGAAATTCTCATGTATTCTCTAGCTTTATTTAGGTGACAAACTACGGTTTTGCTAAATAAACAAATCAGTATATTCACTCAGCATGATTGATATTAAAAGACGTAGGCCTACTCAAGGGCATGTTTTTTCTGCTCAATATTACATTATATATATCAAACTTTTTCTCACAAAATTTAGCAACTGAACAGTAGATACACCTATGTTTATAAACAACTTATAATTAATAGACTTCTACCTCTACATGTACTGCCTGTTATTGTATGTAGCAAATGTTTAAATATAATAATAATTTAAGAAAAACAATTTTGAAAGTTACTTGTAAAAGAATCAGAAATAAATATTAACCTTTAATTACTCTACTCTTCAAAAAAGGCCCTATCAGATATACATAATAAAACTAAAATGTAAGACCTTAAAGTGGGGAGCTACCATTTTGTTAAAATCTAATGTAGTGCGACTAGTTTTAATCTTATTAGTTTTCTCCTCTCTTTTTGTTTTTATTATGCAGGTTGTCCCATGCAGAAGGTTTGATACCCAGGTTTCTTTCGTACAAGTCCCTAGTCCACCCTCATCTTGAAAACTGTTCCAGCGTCTGGGATCCCTACATCTCAGATGTCCAGGAACTTGACAAGATCCAGCGCCGGGGCACATGCTACGTCACAATGGGGACTACAAGAGAACCAGCAGCGCGACTGAGATGATGACGTTTTAGTGGCGGCCTATTTGAATTCAAGAGACAGCAGCCCCCGTCATTTATTACCTTTCTTTTGTTGATGTAATGTTATGTCATGTTGCATTTAAAAAGATCATTATAGATAAAATTATGTTGATCAATGGGTTCATAAATGTTAATAAAATTAGTTAATACTGCTTAATTCTTTTCTTTTCATTTCCTTATTTTATGAAAGATATGTGATGATGCTGCCATGGTGATTATGATGATGTAGGCACTCGATCTGTAATGATAATGCTGTATGAATGAGGTGTGATGGGGCTGATGCAGTCTTGTGTAGAATTGAGTAATTGGTGTGCGACCTTGTGATTTATTTTAGATCTGGCATCAGCGAGATAGATTTAATCATGAGAGAGAAGCCGGAAATGTAATAAGAGTTGATACGTAGAAACATGGCGTCATTGCACGCATATCGTTCTGACACGATTGCATTTCTAGTCTTCCTCTCCTTTTCCTTATCGTCAGGAAATCGCATTCGTTTTGCACATAGTGCTTGTTATTCCTAGTTAGGTGCTTTCCTCATGTCGATCCTTTTCCTTTCAAATTTCATAGGCATAGTCTCTAACATCTCATCAAGGTCACTACATTCTTCGATTTTCGAAATTACTCATGCATAACCGTCCAGGCGCCATTTTGTCCGTTTCTGGTCCAGTTTAAGGCCTTTCTTTCTTTCTTCCTATCTCCACTATCCTAGATCCTACAAACTTCTAACAAATAGCTCTGGATAGTCTGAGAGATGCTCTTTCGTTTGACACGTAGAAACATGGCGTCATTGCACGCATATCGTTCTGACACGATTGCATTTCTAGTTTCTAATTTGTTCTGTACTCTTTTAGATCATAACTGGTTCATTCGTTAATTATACCCACTGCTCCCATAACTGAAGTTCAATGACTCCCATCGTTAAAACCATGATGCCACATCCTACTTCCCAACATACATATTGCTGAATCTCGAATATAGTTTTAATGAGTTTGTAGTAACAATTCTTTCACCACAATGTTACTATAATAACAGATTGAGACTCTGCGCATCAGGACTAATCTCATTGAACATCACTCTGCATCACATGATCTCGCTCTGTTCATCTGTAAGATTCCTCATTTGAAGAACCTGACACTCGAAGGTCGGTTTCACGATGACTTCTACTCAACATCATCGTCGATTGCATCATCGACAAAGGTATTGGTTCGGTCATATATTTTAGGACTCCAAGAAAATCACTACATATTTGTTATATTGGAAGTGTACTCCTTTCTCTATGGTCAAACGCAAGTAGACGATTTTACTCTCACAATTGGTACACCGTTAAGGGGAAGCAGGTAGGAAAAGTTGAACGTTTCAGGAAGTGGATGCGAAAGGTGAACTTTCTTATCAGCACGCACGATTGAAATAGCCTTCTCTCCATCAGCACTAGTCTTACGCACATTTTGATACCATATTCGTCAAACTCGGATTTACCGATCAGCTGTTACATAACAATTAGAATGCACATGTCATTAAAATGTGCTATAATTGCATATATTCACGAACAGGCATAATTGCGAACAGAGGGTTAGATGTATCTCCTCATAACAGGACATGTGAGTTGATATCACATTGTTTGTAAATGTTTTCAAATTTATGTTAGGAATTAATTAAAATCACAAAGGCCTACTTAAGAAATATTTGAGAATACATAAAAAAAAATTTGTGTTAATACATTTGTTTTTAAATGATAACATATGTCTGCAGGTGATAAATAGTGGAGACATGTGATTTTTCCCTGGGAAAGAATGGTTGTGTTTGGTTGTAGAAATCAGGATAATAGTTTTAAATACTCAGATAAAGTTCAAATAAGGCAAATATTTCTTTAATGCATATAATTATCGAAATTCCAAATTAATCATCACATAACATTAATCTTTCTGCAAAAATAAAGTTATATAGCATTAAGGTTTAGTCTGACCATTTTGTAATGATTGTAGACTTGAACCTTCATAAATATGTCATTTGTCATATGCAACTTTATGCAATTTTACATATGCAGCCTTAAGTTTAATAAAATCTCAAATGAATATTTTTACTTCTTATAAAGGAAAACTTTCTCCAATATTGGATCGTTTTCAAGATTCCAGACATGTCTAGAAACAAGAACATATAAAGTCTTCTGAAAAATACTTATAAAACCAAATACATGTGGATGAGTTGAGATTTGTTTTATATTGTGGCAACGATATTTATATGATATTAAAAAGATTGTTGAATCTTGAATATAGTTTTAGTGAGTTTGTAGTAATTATTCTTTCATCACAATGTTACTATGATACCAGATTGAGACTCTTGACATCTTGATATCTGAGGATCCCAATGGAAGTCCCTCTGTATAACGTGATCTCGCTCAGTTCATCTGTACGATGCCTCATTTGAAGAACCTGTCACTCCACGGTCGCTTTCACGATGACTTCTACTCAACATTATCCTCGATGGCATCATCTGCAAAGGTATTGATTTGGTCATATATTTCAGGAATCTAAACAAATGCCTATAATTATGATTTGTTATACTGGAAGAGTATTAATTTCCTTCAAACGAAATCGAATGATTTTACTGTCCAAATCAGTACACCGATAAGAATAAGGTAGGAAACATCATACCAAAGCTGCCAACCTTGTGCGACCAAAAAAAGGAATCATGATGGCAAAAAAAAGGAATTTCAAGCAAAAAAAGGGAATTCATTAAAACAAAACTCACAACCACGCGCGACACACTTCCAATGCTTCTTTTTGAGAATATTTTTCTCTTCAAGTATGTTTTAACCTTAGTTTTCTATTGAATTTGTGATCAAATTAACATATTAGGGCAGTTGTTTGACGTGCGGTATGTAAAAAAATAAAAAAATAAATTTAAAAAATTTAAAGAAAATAATTAAAAAACGTAATAATTCCGGGAAAAACGGAATGGTTGGCAGATCTATCATACGTTTCAGGAAATGGAAGCGAAAAACGAACCATCTGTCATAAAAGAATTCATTTTATTTCATTTCCAGGAACATAAAGGAGTATAACAATATCAAAGAATACAAGAAAACGAATTACAATAATGAATACAATAACAGAAAAAGGGCATCAACTAATATTTGGGGATTACCAAAAGAAACTGAGTTTCTGTAGGAAGCTTTACTCATTAGTTGATAGCATAATACATAACTATATACATAATTACATAAGACATATCGTGAGATCATAAATATAAAATAATCAAACGTTGTTCAGGTCGTAAGAGTGAGCAGATTTAAATTATGAAAGAAGAAAAAAAAAATCACTTATATTTAGCAAAGAAAATCAAAAGCCTAAGACATATAAAACTAAACTTGATTTGCATTGTAATTATTTTTCGACACCCTTTCAAATTAGTTGAAACCAAATTACATCATTAGAAGTATAAAAGATAAAGGCGAAAAGCGCAATGGTATTTCCAGAAAGGAAGAAAAACGAACAGAACAGAAACCTTCAAACGAATCGATATATTCACAGTAATATTACATTGCATAAGGTATTGGCACAATTAAGTCCCCGAGGTGTTCACTCTATACAAGGTGCAACACTGAAGTAAAGTAAATAGACCGGCACGCAATCGACCCAAAGCTGACATGAAAGCAAGAAAGATGCCAACAAACAACCACCCCCCCCCCCTAAAATTTTGACCAAAAAGTCCCACAAAAAAATGACAAAGAAGAAAAAAAGGAGAAAAGTAGAAAGAAAGGAAGACCTGACAAATGGAACATTTGTCAGGTCTTCTCGAGCAAAATCCGATCAAAACAGGAAAGCTATGAACCTCCGAATTCGCAACCGCAACCGAATTCGCAAAAATGGGATATACATGCCAGGTGTTACATAACAATTAGTATGCGCATGTCATTCAAGTGTGCAATGATTACATGTATTTCTTGATAGACGGGACATCGATATCACATTGATTTGTATGTGGGTTTTTTTTTAATTTACATGAAAAATAATCGATAGAATACATAAAAAGCATGACTTTCCAGTGTATATCTTATCAGATTATAATGTGATGAATAGTGGATACTTGATACTTGATAATACTTGATACTTCATGAATATGTAGTTTGCATATTCATACTTTATGCAAATTAACCAATAAAAATAACTAATAAAATCTTATGAATGTTTGTATAAAGGAGACATATTTATCCAATATGTTATAATTTTCAAGATTCAACACAGTCATGTCTATGGCTACAGTGCGCGTAACCCATAGGTGCTAAAGTGTAAAATGGAAAATACAATCTCTCCCTTCCCGTTTAATCTATTTACTGAATAAAATTAGGGGCGAAGGTATTACCGTGTAACAGTTTTTTAAATTGTTAAACATCATTCAGTAGTGTAATATCAGTAATTGTTCGTCCAACATAATGTTTTTTTTTCATAACAGATTGAGACACTTAAGATCCTATTTGGGCATCTCAAGGAACGTCTATCTGCATCACGTGAACTCGCTCTGTTCATCTGTGAGATGCCTCAATTGAAGAACCTGACACTCCAAGGTCAGTATCACGATGCCTTCTTCCCAACATCATCGTCGATGGAATTGTCTGCAAAGGTACTGATATAGTCATATAGTTGTAGTATAAACGTAAATCAAATCGTGTTTTCTTGTACCTGAGTTGCACTTACGCCTATTTTTAAGTCAAAGAAAATGATGAGTGTACTTTCCAAAGAGGTAGGAAAGTTGAACGTTAGAGGAAGTGAAAGGGGAAAACTGGCTCTTTTCATTAAACGAAAACAGACACAATCTATAAGATGGATAGTAAATATACCATATTTTTCATTACATAGGGTAGCACGGAGGGTTATGGACATGCTGAACCAAGGATTGCTATTTGAATTGTGACTAAATTAAGATAAATTGAGACAAAATATTTTAATCTAAATCTACACATTGGAAAAAGGAATCTTTCCCTTCCCATTGCAATTTTTAGTTGCTGGTCGGAGAATTTTGGAGTACAATGTCATCTGAGAAAGTAAATGACCTTTTTGGGGGGTTGTTATTACTGCTTGACACAGATTTTGGGGCTAGTGCTTCCCGCTAGATTATCTTTGATCCGCCACTGGATAACCAAGCCTTCCAAAAAATAATCATCTTTATTTGTTAGCTTTATCTACTTTTATCGATATTCATTGAAATGTTTAATCGTTCATTTATTTGCCGATTTTCTGTTAATGGATTGGAACATTCAAACATAGCGAACAGTTTTTCATAGATATTCATGCCTACACAATGAGAGTATGTGACACTTGTAACAGAAAGACTAATATGCTATGTATATATATGATTTGTACACAAAATGGCAATAGATCATGTTAATACATATTACTTTATTCTTATTATTTGGTGTTATAATTTGCATCAAAAATTCGACATGACCATGATGACAAGACGCCAAAAAAAAAAATTACCCATAAAATGTCGTTTCTTTTTTTATTTTTCTTAAATGGGGGGACATGGCCACTTTGCCCGTCTTTCTCACGACAGGCCTATTCATTATAACATCTAAGATAAAGAATCTGTTAAGATGAAACATTACTTCAAACGATCAATTTCATTGTGGTTTATTTGTACCAGTAGACATGTTTAATATCAACTATTTGTTAATATTAGTATTAGTGCAGTATGATTGATTACATCGTGCATTCTTAAACGACCCGCTGTACGTCACATTCAAGTAATATTATTTAATTCACATTATATCAATCGCGATAAGTTCGAAGATTTACTAATCTTAATATTGATATATATTAAAGACCATTTTCAATATTACTAATTGAGACTCTAATACAAATAAGTCAGTTATACTATATTTGATTATTGGTTTTTAATATCAAAGGCAATAAAAACAAGTACGGAACAATGCATCTGACTTATTTGAAATGATTTATTACATGTTCAGTCTAAGGCATTACTAAATTAGCCTGGGCCCTGTTTCATAAAACTTGTTATCAATAACAATTTACAATAATTGTTATAAGCTACCGAAATCATGGCATTTGATTGGATGAGAGCAAATTTGTCATAGCACTTGTTATTGATAACAATTTTTTTTTTAATGGGGCCCTGGTCTTCGTTCATTGAAGATACATGCTTCACTTGCTTTTATCATATTTCTGTTCGGAAATAATGAATATACATGTACAGTTGCATTGTATAAATGCAAGGGAAATGTCTAGCCTTTAACGTTTACTAGGTATTATTTTATCATGCAATTTATACCTGTATTTACAGAAGCCTTCTCGCATTTTATACTCGGCTCATGTCATTTAAAAAGTCCTTGTTGATATCGTACAATACCCCTGAGGCTAGCCTAATATATTTTCATGATTTTGTCGCTTTTTTCACGAAACTTAAGAACGCATTTATATCTACCAACAATGGTACCACATACATTTGCTACTGCACATGAATTTCTTTTTTTTATGTAGGATGAGCCCCACAAAAGCCCCACCTTGACTGGGCTGACAGTGAATGAGGACACGCTAGGATGGCAGGATTGTGGTTCGATGTTTGACAATGTGAAGACGGTCACCATACAGGTATGGGACACGATCAACTGTGACGTCATCCAGAGGATCCGTCTTCCAGGATCAACAGAACTCACCTTTCAAACAGATGAGAATAGAGGTCGACCGTCAGATTTCCACGGGGAGCCCACTTCACTACCCAATGCCCTCCTGAAGATCTCCCCTCAGCTTGTCAAGGTGACATTCAGTGATCTTAACATTGGCAACAGTAAGATGGAACTAATCTTACAAGCTTTCAGATCAACACACAACCTCAAGTATCTGAAGACTATCAGGTAAGACACATTGTGCTTTTTTTTCAAAGAGCGCTTTGACACTTTTCTTCTTTTAATTCTCCACTCCCCATCTGGAAATGGAAGAAAATATATGTTTCTTTGAATTGAATATAGCGTGTGTCTTCCCCTCTCTCTCTCTCTCTCTGTGTTTGACTTGATATGATTATAATCGATTTGAACTTAGAAATGACGAAACTTAAAATACCAACATGAGTAGACCTAAATACTAAGGATGAATAGCTCTGCTCAGCTATACCATGCATTACAGTTGTTCTACTAATTGAGGGGTCTACAATCATGATAAAACAAATAAGATAAAACGTTACATCATTATTACCAGCCATATCCCAAACATTGTTAACTGCGGTAACATGCCCCCCATCCCTAATTACTTTACATAGATAATACTGTTTTTCGTCTATCTTGGTACTGGTAGATTCATAAGATGTGGGACAGATTTGAGCATGGATGCTGTCACAATTGTTTGCAATGAAGATCAGGTCATGGATGTGGAGGTGGAGCATGGCAAACCACATGGGTAAAGTCCTTTGAACTTTAACTTCTAGACTTGCATAGCCATTAATGACTGCATAACATTTATATATGATTGCATGTCTCTTAAACCCTCTGCGATAATCAGTGCTTGCTTATCGTACGCACGGTAACTTGTATTTTTTTAACCTCAGGGAGGGTGTGCAATAAATCCGCCTTCCTCTTTTAAATTGTTGACTTTAACGACTTACTGGCAGACTAGAGTGCAGCAGAAATGAGGTCTAGTGTTAGAATTAGTGGGAGACTAGCACGCGTGCTCGTAACCTCATGCCAGTCGTTTCTGATATTCATTCAGACGCGAGGTATGCTCAAAAGGCCACGCATGTGTTTTGATATACAAAAATAGAAGTGAAAAAAGTATCTTAAATATCTTACAAGCGTGTATATTTCCCGTCTCGGGAGAGCGGGGGGAGGTGAAGAGTTGTTTCACATGAACAAAAATGCTATTGACATACAGACATATGTTGTTGTTTTTTCTTCTTATGTTTATTTTTTGTATTTGTGTGTTTATCGATAATGATACGAACTGACAATATGTACCACTCATGATCTCATATAAATCAATCTGTGCAAAATGTAACAAAGAGTCGACAAAGGCGTGTACATAAAAAATAATATTCCATTAGAAAATGGTAATGATGATTATTATCTATAAAAGGCTTCCAAGTGGTAAAATAAATCAGTGTATTTAATATATTTAGCGCAGTACCCGGATGACAGATCAATATTGTTTTCGTATTGCTCTGTCATCCGGGAACTTCAACTGCGATACAATATTACTTGATTATCGAAAATCAACAACACTTTCGCTGTTACCCGGTCATTGTACGCAATGTGCAAAACTGGTCAGCCTGATATAGTTAATAATAATAATAGTGTATCACACTCAATGCCATCAAATATCATATAAATATTCCAATGTGCCCATTGGAAAAAATGTAGGCTGGATTATCGAAGTGATAAACTGAAGGTATTTATTCTATTTTAAACATGATAACATGTAGACCTATTTATTCAATTGATTCTCGCATACTTTGCTGTACTTTGACGTAAAACTGTGTAATATTCAATAGCTCTTCTTTGTCCTCTGTCTACTGTACTGTTTTATGTATGTGAATTTTGTTATGTAGTGCTGCTTCTATATATTATGTTGATGCACACATTAACACTTATCTTTCTATCTATCTCTTTCTCTCTCCCTCCCTTTTTCCATCACTTTAGTAAATATTTTCGTGATTATTATTATTGAGTAATCAAACAGATGACACCGTACTCGATCTGACGAATCAGAGGGATCAGACGATCTTTGCTCGCCAACAGGAAATATGGGCTGAAGTGAAGAGTACATAAAACACATCATTATAGGCTTATCAGATAATCGTTCAATGTTTAATTTAAATGTTTAATTTGTCATGCAATCGAGTTACTCACCCAATGAATCACGTTGATATTCATTTAATATTACATGAATGTTTATTCTTTACATCGGTTTTCTTGTGGCTCTTTTTCTTTCATTAAAGAAATCATGATTTTGAATTTCCTTTGAAATGTTACTCTCAGTATCAAAAGTAGTTCAGAATTAAGGAAGGGTTTACACCTTTTTTTTTTCTTTTTTTGTAAAAGGGCCAAAATTTTGTTAAATTTTTCGTGAACGTATGGTGGCAAAATATTCATTATGTAAAAAGAAATAGTCATTTTCTGTTCTAATTTGAATTTTGCAACTGGCAGTGTTTCATTCAAAACATTTGTTGTGTACAAAATGGGGGCCTCAAATTTCCCTTATAGATAGAAAACCACAGACTGTTGATTTTAAATTTGGCACACACTTTCATAAAATTGCTGCTACAGATAAAGTTTGAGATAAGTTTCTGATGGCTTGCAAATCCCTGATAGGGGATTTAAACATATACATGTATAATGAAATTAAAGTGTGTTCTCATGGAAGAAGAGCCTGCTCAGTTTATCATGGACATTTGACAAATCTTCAGAGTTGGGACGTCTGTAAATAAGGTGATGAGTTGATGTGAGCTGTCATTGTGAAGGGAATCGGATAGAATAATAATTTGGTTGTTAATGGTTGCCTACCAAAATTAAAATCTATCAGAGTGTTCAATGTCATGGACGGATGAAAGACCAACACTCAAAAGCCGATCAGGATTAGGACAGAGAGTCATTCATGCTACAGTCAAGTGACTTTGAAAATACCAGTTCTTCTTTACTCTTACTAACTGCAACAATGTTGTTTGCCTTGTTACTCAGCTGTAAATATGCTCTATACTTAGCGTCTTCCTATTAAAGATTTATCCAGATTGCTACTTTTGGAATGGATAATACGTTATCGTTCAGAATTATTCGTTCAGAATTATTCGTGTGGTTAGCACAGTAGAGTAAATTTATTTAGTGGCTGCGCTAGATAAATTGATTCTATTATTGTAATTGCATTTAAGCTCAGTGCACACGATGCGGATACCTAGCGTATGACTGCGTCAGCAACTGGCGTAGGCATTGACGCACCGTGCGAGAGTAATATCGTTACACAAAGTGAGTGCAAATTGAATGGTGCAAACCTTTCTTCGAATTAGGGGCGTCACAGTCCTATAACTGAATCACCTCAATCGGTTAGCGGAGGTATTAATGCAATGTCAACACTGCCTCGTGTGCAATGAGCATTGTTCAAAATGATGTCTGTACCAATAGAATCAATCGTCTTTTATGATTTATTTATTACGTTTTATGTTTAAACAGCGTGGTCTCTTCAAAACCAGAAGGCTTGTTTTGAATAAAACCTTTGGATGTATATACAAAGATATGTTACAATTAAAAACACAAAATATATGCATTGGCAGTAATTGGCGGACTTCAAATCAAATGTATATAATAGAGAATGTAACGGAAAGAAATTGAATGATGAACAATAAAATGAATGTATACAAAGAACAAACGAACGAGCAAATGGAAAAAAAAATCAAAACAAACATCGTGTTCTTTTTCCGAAATTCCCAATAAATCTTTACTTTTGATATTAATGAACGTGGATACAACTCAATATTTGGATTGTAAACTAAGAAACGATTTTAGCATTCAGATGTGCAAATTGACGACAATTTCAGTATCACTTGTAATGTAATTTCACAAAAACAGAAGAGTGTTACGGTAGACTTTTCGAAGATGTATCCACAACTAGAAATTAAAGGAAATGTAACTAGTCATGTATCCTTCATGGCCCTTGTAAAAAGGACAAATGAAGACATTTCTTCCACAAAATAATATAACGCTGTATTCTTTTTTATCCAATATATTTTATGTATGAACTCTTGCATGTGTTACGTAAAAGGTTTGTTTATATTTGTTAACAGTTTGATTTGGAAAGGGAAACTGTCTTGTCTGATATAATATGAGTTGTCACTTTTGTCTGTAGATAATTTGTAAATAACGTAGCCAAATGATTGGTGCCCATACAAAGGAGTGTCTTTGCAACGCAAGTTATTAATCACTAAGTATAAATGCATAGGAACGTTAAATTTCCAAGCAGATGTTTTTTCTACAAGTTCAACTAATGATTGTACACTATTAAATTCGATGCAAGAACATTATTAAGTTAATTCACGAAGCATCAAGCTTATTATTCGAAATGTATTTCTGCACTTTCTGTAAGCATGGTAAATGTGCACTGAGACATTTCTGCATTCTCGAAAAGCCCAATTTATCACTAGTAATAGTAGTAGTAGTAGTAGTAGTAGTAGTAGCATAGTAGTAGTAGTAGTAGTAGTACTAATGATAATAGTTGTTGGTGGAGTTATTGTCTTGTTGATGTTGTTGTGGCGTATTACGTATTAGTATAAGAAGTTGTATTGATTCATTTCAGACATGTTCAATGTGAGTGGTATATTGTTAAAACGCCCAATATCGTTTACTGAAACTGATTATTTTTGTTTACATTGATTAGATAATAAAGAATGATGTACGTCCTTTATTTATATGTAGGTCTATAGGAATAATCTTTTTTGATAAAACACAATGTATATTCTAACCGTTACTACTAGTAGTCCGAGCAGATAGGAGGACGAAACTGGAAACGGAATATGCAGATGAGGATCGAATTGTAGCGAGGCAATGACTCAGCTGCATGTACTTGTAGCCTACGTATACCCACACGTGAAGCGCGACTAGGTAGCTAGCTTCGCGAACGGGAGTGAAAGAGATGCACAAACGCGAGGTTTCCTTTCCCGTTTAAATAATACTTGTAGAAATTAACCAGAGGATGAAGATCGGATTTGCGATAGTTTCCTCAAAAGAAGGATGTTGATGAAAACGCGATATTAAATGAAACTGTTGAAATGATGCTTGTTGTAACTTGAAATCACTGATGTCGAAGACTCTTCCTAAAAACACGTCCGGGTGATGAAACCGAATCAGGAGGAGTGAAGTAAAATTCGTGTGTGGAGACTTTTCCACGTGCGTTAAAAGGTGTGGTGAAGGTGCCGTCCGATTGGAGTAACTAAAATAAGTAAATAACACTCTTGTTGCTGGGTGTTTACGCGGATGAAATTAACTAGAAGAATGTTCAGAATGTGCATCTGTAGATTGTATTGTTATCAAAGTTCGCTGAACGAAAAGTACTAACGAAAGGTTCGCTAAAAAATGCCGAGTATTTACAATGATGTTGATAAACAATTGTGACCTTACAAAGTTCAAGTCACTACAGGTCTATTTTAATTTCACATGTGACTAATTATATATAGTGGAATCCATTATGTTGAATTTA
>CP137671.1:14824162-15014375 GCA_037976565.1 Mesocentrotus franciscanus | reverse complement strand
GCAACAAAACTCTAGAAACTCTAGCAACATGCAGAGCTCTAAAATGAGTAGTATGGGAGAGTGATGTAAGTGTCAGGGAAGGCAGGTAAACCTGTGTTTTTCTCATTACTCATTTTCTAATTACTTAACTACCCATTTTAAACGGTTCAATTTATGGGAAATGGTCCCTAAAATAGGCTCAGATTGCACCAGAGAGCATCTAGGACCCCGGCAAGGGACTACGTAAGCTCGTGATGTGCTTAATACGCACATGATATTCAGTTTTACTTAAATGTTACTAATTGAAAATTCCAGATGTTGGCAGCTATGCCAGGCCAAGGCAGTTGCTGGAAAGAGGACTTTTGTCTGGGCTTCTTTGATTTGCAAAATGAATGTGGCTGCAACGTTCTCTATGCCATCCAGAACACACATCTCAAAGTCATCGCACACAATTTTCTGGAGAGTGGGCATTCCCACATGGAATGCAATAGCATGCATTCTGCTATTGAAACAGAAAAAAAGAACTTCAATGTCTTCACAAGGGCATGACTGGGTAAAACATCTTCCACAAAGCAAGACGTCGGCTTCCATACAAGGTCATAAACATGTGCCATGGAGACTTTTATGATCTGAAGAATCTCTCACAGCAGATCATGAAGAACAAACGCTGAGACGAAGATGGACATGTCTTCAACTGGCTACATATAAAGAGCTTCCAATACAGGAAGGAAGAGCAAGGCACCATCTGCTACAAGTATAACTACTCAAATGACTACAAAAGATAGATCATCAGTTCCACGTAATCTGGACCTTGTCTCATCAAGTTGTGTAATAGCCTAGCCATTCCTGAAGAGTTCCATGGATGGTATTTGGCACTCCCATTTTGTAAGTTTCTGACATTGACAGAATCAAAAGGTCATGGCCTCCATGTATGATGTTTGACCAAGTATTATTCATAAGTTAATGGCATTGAACATAACTACTTCACTTTGTAAGATTTTATGCTTGCAATCAAACTTTTAAATGCATTTTTGCTAAAAATGGTATATTTGGACATAGACAGTTGTGGTTTTAAGCCCTTGATCTATTGTTTTATTTCTAATAATTCTTTTGTTCTGGAATACATCAAGTCACTTTGAGAAACGTATCAAAGCAATTTGATATCAATTCATATCTCCCACTTATACATCTATTTACCTGTATTCACATTTCTGCTTGTACATGAATATATGCAAATATAGCACTTTTTGATGATATGCGCATACTAATTGCTATGTAACACCTGACAGGTGTATCCAAATTCAATGAAAATGGTATCAAAATGTGCGTAAGACTTGAGGAAAAAATTCAAGAACATCAATTTAAAATTCCAAGCGGTTGCGGCGCTATCTCCAAAATGTGGGGCTCTTACGCCCCAGTATAGAAAGGAGTAAATGCGTCAGCCATATAATTATAAATATGCATTTTTAATAATAATAATAATGGGTTCTTGTATAGCGCTCATGTCAGTCAGATTTGAGCCTCCTGGAGCTCCCGATTATTACCCTGGCTTTAGTACGGCTGCCATATGGCGCTCTAGCATTTCAAGGAATAAATTCCTACCAGGTACCCATTTACTTCACCTGGGTGGAGTGTGCCAAATGTAGATTAATGTCTTGCCAAAGGACATTAGTGCGGCGGCGAGACTTGAACCGCAAACCTTGTGATGCTTACATATACATGTAAAGTGTTAAAGGGAAGTCCACCCCAAAATAAGTTGGTCTTCATACATGAAAAGTGTGAAAGGGAAGTCCACCCAAAAATAAGTTGGTTTCATAAAAGCAGATAAATGAGAGAAACAAATCTATGAAATTTTGAGAAAAATTTGATAAGAAATGAGAAAGTTATGAATTTTTGGAGTTGTAATCAATCAAGCACAAATTAAAAACTGTGACATCACATGCGAGCTCATATCTCATTTGCTTTATACACATTTTTTTTTAAATCAATTTCCTCAGTCGTTGATTAATTGAATACGATAACATTAGCGTTAACCCAGTGATCAGTAATAACATCTATCTGAGACATGAACAAGGGTAATGCTTCTCACCTACTAACAGTAATATTGGTGAAGGTGATAGCAGTAGTAAAGGTAACGGAGACACTTGTTATATTTGATATTAGCGGTGACAATGGAAATGTTTGAATTATATGACATTTTTATCACCATGAAATACGTGTAGGTATTGAATATCTTCAATATTTCTACCATTTCAGAAAACTTGGTTTAGTGAAGACTTGGTCTTGGCGAGTGTCTTTGATATGTTAAGGGAATTGTGGACAAATGATGATGTAATGCCGGAGTTGAAAGATGAGTAGGAATATGTCATAGAGCTCCGTGAGAAGTTGGTGAAGTCATGGGGTTAGTCCAGGAAGCCTTGAAAGGTGCTGCGGAAAACACAAGAAGTATTAGAATAAAAATGCTAGAAACAGGAAATTGAATATCGGAGATCAGGTGTTGATTTTGCTTCTTGCTGATCAGAACAAGTTGTTGCTGAAATGGATGGGTCCATTCCTCTGATTGGTGTAAAGTATGACTATGAATACATTGTATATTTTAATGGTGTTCTTAAGACATATCACATTAATCTTCTTAACAAATAATTTTGTTAACAGAGAGTAGGAAAGTATGTCAGGATACTGTGGAAGATGTCGAGGATCAGTTGTTTGTATTGAAGGTAGATGCATCTGACAGGGGTGTGGGTGCTTATGCAGTAGCATTCGGGAGAAGAATTCCTGATTGCTTATGCAAGTAAGAAGTTATTACCACGGGAAGAAAATTACACAGCAATAGAAAAAAAGTGCTTAGCAATAGTATGAGCAATCAAAAAATTCAAATATTATTTGTATTAAAGTACACACAGACCACAAACCTTTGGTCTACATGTGTATATTCAAGTGAAGAAGTTTGACAAGAGAATCATGAGATGGAGCATGATGCTTCAAGATAACAGGTTTAGGCTTGTATTGGTGAAGGTTCAGTATAATGTTACAGCAGATTATATGAGCAGAATGTAAAATGCACTACTCATGGATTTCTTTTGTCTGTCTACCATTGTAAATTATTGGATGCACAGTTTAACATATTTTGTTAATGACATTTGTTGAATACATATTGCATTTACCAGGATTATGTAATGTTGAGATTTATTTTATATTGATCTTGCCAGCCACAAATGTATACCAATGTATATCAAATTTTCTATGATAGCACATACAAAATTATTATCCTGAGCGTATGTTTTGTGTGGAAATGCATGAAATCCACTACTGAAGTTTGATATGAAGAAGAAAATATTACAGCAGTATATATGCATTGTAGTTTATGCAAGTGCAGGAATATTACGCACTGCATTTTGAACAGAAAGAACAGAAAGAGATGATAATTAGACAGCCACCTTATGTATCTAAATATATCAGAGAGGGCTTAATGATGCTGAACACAATGGGTTGTGCTCTTTCATGCCGGATAATTGTTTAATTTTGAGTCAAAGACATTGTCTTCAGGTGATGATCTCTACTTTGTATCAACAGGTTATACACAAACTCTATGGACATTAACATATACCGGTAGCCATGTTATAGGTTTTCAACTTTGTGCAGAATATGTCATACATATTTATACATGGATTGTTTTTATGCTAGTTATCACACAGCATGATATTGTTGTGCTATGTTGGCATTGTTTTTAGCAAAGGTTTTATTCAAAGGTGTTTGTAGACTTATGATATTAACGTTTAGAGGTACAGGTGCTATATAATATCATTTAAAAAAGAAAAATCAGATTATTGGAAACATGTTTTAGAAATTGCATTTAGAATTGCATGTGCAGATTTCAACTCATATACAAGGGAAATTTAATGTATCTAGGCCTCATGACTTGATAAAAGTAAGAATATCATATTATTTATTGTACATTATAAAATTTGGTTGATTAAACCATAAGTTGAGAAGTTGAGATTCCTGGATATACAACTACATGTATATTGACTAGGATTGGTATTTAGTGATATGAGCTATGTTGTGTCATGATCTTCTGATATCATGTAATGGTTGATAAAATGAAGAATGTTATGTTTGACTTGAGTTTTGCCTTGAGAAAGCTTAAATGATAATTTATGTGCAGTAAAAATTGAAACAGTTTGTTCCAAACATTTTCATGAGATATGTAGTAACCAGTGATTTGTGTATGTCGTACTGTTTTATAAGTATTTATCTAGGAATGTGAGAAGGAAGTTTAGTACCTAGGAATTATTTTTGAAAAGAATATTTTTGTTTATGGTAAAAGTTGTCATGATGACTTTAAATAAGAAAAATAGATTTTATCGACAAAAATTAAGGAACATCCAAAGACATAAAAGAGAGGAGAACGAGAGCCAGAGGCTGGAAAGGGGGAGGGTGAAAGAGTAGAGAAAAGGAGAGCGGCCAGAGGGAGACAGAGCAAGATAAAAGAGGGAGGCAGAGCAAGAGAGGGTGAAAGAGTAGAAGAGAGATACAGAGACAGAGAAGGAGAAGGGGCAGCACAAGAGAAGGGAAGGGAAACAAAGCAAGAGAGAGGAGAAAGAAAGCGAGATGTGATAAAGAGAAATTTATTGACATGTAAACAATTCTTTGTCCGTACGTGGGAGAGACGTAAACATTGCGTATACATGGGCTGAATAACTGGAAATAACTCATCGTAGATAAAATTGTCATTTTATGTATTAATGCTTTTATAATTAACACAGTCATGACAGGGAACATGGAAATTGTGAGTATTTTGAGAGCTGTTCAAAGAATAAAGCTGATATTCTTTGCAACGAGAATATATTTTTGACTAGCCGAAGGCGTACATTCGCCGGGTTAGAGTTATGGTTAGGTTAGGTTTTGGGTTAGGGTTAGGTGTTTATAAAAGCATAATTAATACATAAAATGACAATTTTATCTGAGATGAGGATTTTAGATCATGAAATCATGAGGAGAAAAAGAGTTGGTCGAGCTGTCCCCCGAAGCGCCCCACCCTTTTTTGTCTAGAATTCCAAAATACTCCACATAAACATTACACGTAAACGAAAAATAGGATTCTCAAATCACATCTTGTCGTTAAAATATCGCCATGATCCCAACATCTGATTTTTTTTTAATTGTGAACTTAAGTGTAGAGAATTTTCTCAGCTACAACATATTCGAAGCTGGCAGAAAATCGAGAAAAATAATCGAGATATTGCTCAAACAAGACTGGAATGTAGAATGCAGATTTCAGAAAAGTCACCTCAATATATAGGCATGACACGCAAATTGAGAAAATTCTGACATGTCACATTTAATCGAAATTTTCACTGTGATGACGTCATCAAAATGAAAAATGGTGAGATGTGTTATAGTCATGTAAAATTCATGAGCTGCATATATGGACCGAGGGATGAAAGAGGAATCAGAATGCATACACTTGGAAGGAGAGAGGATAGTATAAGGAAACATGGTAGGGGTGAAATAAGAATACAAAGGGCAAAGGAAAGAGCTAGAGGAAATTAAGGAACATCCTATAAGACATAAAAGAGGGAGAAGGAGGCAAAGGCGGGAAAAGGAGAGGGTGAGAGAGTAGATCGAGAAGAGAGAGGCAGAGACAGATCGAAGGAGACATCAGCTAGAGCAGAAGAAGAGGGAGGCAGAGCAAGAGAGGGAGAGGGAGACAGGGAGAGGGTGAATAAGCGAGATACTGCTCAAAGAACAATGACACGTAGATGCATGACGTGAACGAAGAGTCCTTATAGGCATAACACGCAAATTAAGAAAATTCTGACATGTCGCCTTTAATCGAAATTTTCACTATGATGACTTCATCAAAATGAAAATTGGTGGTGACTGATCTTGAAGACAATTGTCTTAGCTACAACATATCAAAATTTGGAAGAAAATCGATCCATATTTACAGAGATACAATCAATTTTCCATAAATATGCTGACGTCATAATATGCAAATTCGTATTTTGAGTTCCAAGGCCAAAGGGCAAAGGGCAGAGCTATAGAAAATTAAGGAACATTACAAGACATAATAGGAGAACGAGAACCAGAGCAGGCGGGAGAGGTAGAGGGTGAGAGAGAAGAAAAGAGAAGGGCAGAGGCAGAGGGAGACAGAGCAAGAGAATAAGAGGGAGGCAAGGCAAGAGGTCGAGGTAGAGGGAGGCAGAGAGAGAGGGAGAGGGTAAAAGAGTAGAGAGAGATATATATGCAGAGACAGAGCAAGAGAAGGAGAGGGGCAAAATAAGAGAGGAGAAGGAAACAGAGCAAGAGAGAGGAGAAAGAGAGAGATGCAATGGAGAACGATGCATTCAATATATCCAGCATAAATAGAATTTAATATAGAGAAAGAGAGAAGTATAGACAAGTAAACAATTCTATGTCCACGGGAGAGACGTAAACATGCATATACCTTGGGCTGAATAACTGGAAAAGTAAAAACGTCTGGGAAGGAGACTAGCAAGGTGATTTGATATTGTAGCAGAGTTGGGAGATACACCCTATATTAGGTTTAATACCAGATTTCCCATAGGGTTGTACTCAAACGATTGACATTCTTCTCCCATAGATATAACACGCAAAATTAGGCATTTTATTACATTGTTTGTGATTGTATATGATAATATGTTATAATAGTCGAAGAAGATCATAAAATCAAATTTAAAACGACGGCAAAAAAAAAAAAAAAAATGACCCACCAGGAATCGAACTTGGGTCGCCGGAATGGGAGGCAAGTGCTATGACCACTATACCAAAATAATCCACATAGACATTACACGTGAACGGAAAATGGAATTCTCAAATCCCACTTTGCAAGTGAAATATGAGCATGATCCCGGCATCTGATCGAAAAATAAAGGGCACACTTGTGATAGCTTATTGTCTCAGCTACAACATACTCAAAGCTCAGCGAAAACAAAACTAAAACGACGGAGATATTGCTCGCGAAAGACGGAATGTAGAATCCAGTTTTGAGAAAAAGTCATGTCCCATAGAGAATACACGCAAAATGTGAAAAATTGACATGCCTCCTTTAATCGCAAAAATACGCCATGATGCCTTTGTCAAAATGAAAAATCGTGGTGACTGCATTTGTAGAGAATTGTCTCAGCTAGAACATATCAAAATTTGGAAGAAAATCGATCAATATTTACAGAGATACAATCAATTTTCCAAAAATATGCTGACGTCATAATATGCAAATTGAAATTTTGAGTTCGGAGGCCATTATGATGACGTCATGAGTTAATTGAGGGTCAAATGAGACATGAAATCATATCTCCGACTCATAATCTATCCAAATATGAAAAAAATTGGGAGTTCCCATCCATTCTGAAGAGTTACAATGAATTTTGTATAGGCATGTTTTTGCCCATATATGCTATGTATTACAAGAGCTCGCGCGCACGGACATTTATATTGAATGGACGCTCATTGCGTTATTAATGGTCAATAAGAGATAAACATGGTATCAAATTGTTTGAAAAAATATGGGAAATATCATGAAAGAAAAAAATGGCGATTTTATGTTGTGTAATGGTGTTACGCGCGAAAACGCGCGCGCATGTGCGTGTGCGCGTTTTTGCGAAATGCTTAAAATGGCCTGAAACGTATCCAAAATGAATTTGAGACGATTTGGAGCATTTTGAAATTTTGCGCGCGCTCACGCGCGGACGTACGCATGCGCGCGCGTTTTTTGACCTGAAATTGACCGGACGGATATTGACCTTGATCATGATAAATATGAATGAGAAATGACTTTCCGTTATGAAGATATGATCATGAGTTGAAAGTACCAAAAAAACACAAAATGGCGCCTGGATGACGTCATGAAGACCTGATGACCTTGAAAATGTTCCTGTCACGTCTCATGACAATGACCCATGACTGTGCCAAAATTGAAAGAAATTGACAAAACCGATCTTGAGTTATCCTTGGAACAAAAAAGGGGTAGAAATAAATAAAAATAAAGAATAATAATAATAATAAAGAAAGAAAATTCTGACAAAAACAATAGGTGATCTGTCGATGCCGACAGACCACCTAATAAATAAAGAAAATTCTGACAAAAACAATAGGTGATCTGTCGATGCCGACAGACCACCTAATAATAATAGTGGGTTCTTGTATAGCGCTCATGTCTGTCAGATTTGACACTCTTGGCGCTCCGCAATTATTACCCCGGCTTTAGCATGGCTGCCATTACGGCGCTCTAGCATTTCAAGGAATTAATTCCTGCCAGGTACCCATTTACATCACCTGGGTTGAGTGTGGCAAATGTAGATCAATGTCTTGCCAAAGGACATTAGTGTCTAGGTGTCGCATTCGAGTGGTTTAATCACTTGACTGGAAATGCAAACATCTTTTGCTCTAGGCTCGGTACGATACGTAAGCCCTTATGCAAGGCATTTTCTCTACTTTGCTCCTATCCACCCAGGTGTTAAATGGCTACCCGGTAGAATGCGAAAGTCGATGTGATTTTAAACGCTTGTGCACGCATGCATGGGGACAGCTGACTTGCTGTAATGCTCTCAGAGTGGAGTTGAAATTGTGCACTGTAAAGTGCAGGATAGAAATTGAATCCAATGACCGGGTAATGATAATACTATAAGTTTAAGTACTTCGGTCGGTTAACTAATACAACGATTTACACAAATTACTGTAAGTAGTAGTAGTAGTAGTAGTAGTAGTAGTAGTAGTAGCATCATCATTATTATCATTACTATTATTTTTGTTATTACTTTTATGAATTAGCACCGTTATCATGATACATGAATATACCTGTACGCTATCTCACTGGTGTATAGCTTTGCCATGCATTGAATTTATTTCGGTTACGAAACGCTATATGAAGAGGTTTTGTTGGGTATTGACGTGACGTTTAATTTTATTTGATAATATTGTTTGATTCTTTTTCAACTATTTTATCGATAACTGAAAGAGTGATTTATTAATTTGAAGGTAAACAGCGAAACAGCGGTGAAGCCATGGGGTGGATGGTACAGACCCCCATTCATTGGCAAAAAAGAGGTGAAAGTGAGGGGAGAGATGAAGGAAAAAGAACATGAGACAATAATAAGGAGATAGATTGCTCTAAAAACGCTCTTCAAAGATTATATCATTATGTAAATCAGTAACGTGTGGACGTCTTAAATGAAATATGTTGTAATAGGTGCATTAAACGATTATCGAACAATGCGTTCGGGTGATCCGATCTGCGTCCTTCATGAAGTGTAGGTCTAAATCAGAGGGAAAAAATACATGGAGATAGAAGTGAAAAATCGAAGAAATACGGGAAAAGAGCCAAAAAGAGTTTGTTTGTGTGTCCGTTTAACTTTCAAACGCTAATTTTTCCCACTCTAAAGGGGCAAGGAATATATCCCCTCCCGGCCTAGTCCATCTGCCCCCTCAAATGTTGACCATCTAGTAGAGCGTTTTTCATCCGGGGTGCCTCGAGTGAATTTTTGAAGGCCTATATTAAAAATATTTTTTGAAATAACGACAACCTAATGAAGAGAGAAAGAGAGACGGGGAGGGGGAGAGAAAAGAGAGAGAGAGAGAGAGAGAGAGAGGGAGAGAGAGAGAGAGAGAGAGAAAGAGAGAGAGAGGGGGGAGTGTGTGAGATACATCCATTCCATTTGTTTCTGTTATGCATCTTATTGAGGGCGCTCTTTCGCCTCTACTCTGGGCATCCACTGTCTTTGAGTGAAAAATGAGCGACCACTAGCCAGCTAATGGTATAACACAGGTACTCATGACCAACGGAATTATCTACGAACATTAGACAAAAATCTTCCCCTAGACGGAGCCGGTGGGGCGTACAACGGTTCCTTCTTTTTTATAATGATGGTTACGCCCCTGATGACATCCGTTACTAGGTTAACATGCAAAGAGAATGGAAGAGAGAGAGGGGGTGATGAAAAAAAATATAACAAATCTTTAGAACAAGAAAGATAGAGAAACGTAACGGGAAGATGATCACAGACGATAATGATTATCAAATTTTGCTGAGCTACATAATAGATGGCGCTCTATCGCCTCCATTATCGGGAGGCATAGTGTTAGACATGTAAGAGTAAACTGAAATCGTGCGCCTCTTCACCGCTTATTGAATCATATACGCATTTGAATATAGTATCTGGAAAAGATAAGGTAGGGAGGGGTCAACATTAATTAGAGCATCCCCTATGCTGTAGACTCGTGCAACCTTTTTTGATATTTTTCTAGAAATTTACAAGGAGGAGGAGGAGGGGTTAACCTTCACCCATGGCTAGATACTAACACGATCGTAACTATTTTCGAAAAATCAACTCAATGGCAATTTCAGTTATCTATTTTATGTCCCATAGAAATCATGTTCGAATTACGTAAAACGTCATGTTCGCATATTTCATTAGGTAACGCACGAGGCTATTGAGATTGCGCTTGGTTGATTTTTCGAAAGTAGTTGCTATCGTGTTGCGTAAAGATGGTAAAGACAGAAGGATAGAGAGAGAGAGAGAGAGAAAAGAGGGGAAGGGGGTAGGGGTGTAATAACAGAAATTAAGATGATAATCATGATGACAATGATAAGGATGATGAGGATGATGAGGATGATGATTCTAATGATGATAATATTAATAGAAACAAGATAATAATAATAATAATAATAATAATAATAATAATAATAATAATAATGATAATAAACCAACTAATGGCAGCACCTTCAGAATGCCAAACGGATAAGAAATTAGAGCCATTGAGAGGTGGAGATTATATATCTAGGCGTATTCGAGGAAGATCAGGTGAAATATCAAGCTATGAAGAAGACTATTGAGACCAAGTACATAAGAAGAGTTCCAAAGGTTCGCAAATCTAAACTCAATGTTGGAACATAGTTAAAGCTGTACATACGTGGGAAGTGACGCTCGTGATGTATGCTGCGGGAATAGTAGACTAGAGGAAACCCAAAAGAGATATGAGGACGTGGTCTGATGAAAATATAGGAGACTGTAAGGTATGAGGAACAGAGTCTGTACTGCTACATTTAAGTAAAGATGGATGAAATCATGAGGGCGATTAAAGAATCCATGAAGACAAGGAAAGACTTGATAACAAGACAGCTGAAAGCTGATCAGAAAAATGAAAGGCTTGAAGGATGGACAGGAAAGCGACGTACCGACATCATCTAAACATACAGAAGAATTGGCAGTAGCTGAAAAGAGGAAGTCTGAAAAATGAAATAGAAAGTCTGTTTGTTGCTGCTCAGGACCAAGCATTGTGAACAAAGTACAGGAAACCAAGTATTGAGAAACAAGAAATATTCCCATCTTGCAGAATGTACGAAAGCACAGACGAGACGGTAATTAATTATGTGGTGAGCGAATGCAGTAAGATGGCAGAAACAGGGTACAATTAAAGGAAGACATGATAGGGTGGCAGCTGCAGTCCATTGGGGTCTAGCTAAGAATCGTGAAGACGTGAACTGCCACATGCAGACAAATGGTACAAGCATAGGGCCCAACCAGTATTCGAGAATGAAGATTTAAAGCTCCTATGGGATTTCAACTTCCAATAGACAAGATGATACCAGCAAGAAGACCAGACATTGGAACGGCTCATATTCTGCGGAAGGTCTTGAATTAGGAAGGAATGGAGAACCGTGAAATTAGATGATTGACGATTTAGAAGTTGACTTGTTGACATCATTACAAAAACTGGTGACCCTAGATTTCTGGATGAAGTCCGGTTCCTCTTTTATCTACCAACTGGACATTGAGGTGTGGACAAAATAGATAGTAATAATAATAATAAATGATGATGATAATAAGAATAATGATGATAGTAATGATAACAACAATAATAATGTTTAAAAAGAGCTTCCATGATAATGGAACTCAACAGAACAGGAAAATATGTTAAAATTTATGAACTGTATAAATTTGTTAGATCAAATGATTCGATGTCAGCAAGAACTTGATTGCAAGCACAAAATATGATAGCGCTCTGTCGGGTGGCGCACAGTCCGCTGCCTGGACTGTTCTCTAAACGTACGTCTTAGCGACGTGCGCGCCCGCGCACCTACAAGCTATAGACCTATATGCAAGAGAATTACGCACGGATACACACCCTGAGAATGGCCAAGTAAACTTCGGCAGACTTTGGCAGATTTATGTTTTTTCCCGTAGGTGAATTCGTGGGGTGAGCGCGCGTACGCACTCAAATGTAAACTGTTTAAAACGACCAGAGTCTAGTTTTCGTGTATATAGCTATTTGAAAAAGAGACACGCACGTGTCCAAATATTTCTTATGGATTTCGTTGGTGTATGGGCTATAACTGCCTTTACGGGCTTATTGCTTGGTACATGCAATTACAGTGAAACCTCATCTCCTGCTTTACTTCATATTCCTTCCACTTTATAATGAAGATGTGTCATGGCAAACACAGTTCAACGGTAACGAAATTGTGAGATAAAATTTATCATGTTACGTAGGCAATATAATATTAAACCATAGGAACGGAACTTTGATCATATCAATTCTTAAGTGATATCAGGTATTCATTATCAAACTTTGCAAATAACTGCATTATTTACACAGACAAGTATGATGATGGGTCGCCCAGGGATCATGATTAGAAATATGTAAATAGTGGCACTGATAACCCTGATACAATTATTATCATACCCAGACACGTCATGCACGTAAGCCGTCACTATCTGAATCGTTCCGATGCTGTTCAATATTGTTTTACGACAAGGAGTACTGACAAGTCACTTCTACATAGCTTTCGATTTGTAATGGGACAATAATGAATTACTCATTTTTTTTAAGCCAACAAGTAAATACAATCCAAGCTTGTAGGGTACATAGACGAAGATATGCACATTCATCTTTTTATGTAAATATATGAACATAATTAAAAGGTGGAGAAACGTTTTTTGTTCAAAGTATGGGTGGTATTGCTAAATAGGGATATTTTAGAAGGAAGGGGCCCCTAAAAAAAGGCGAGGGTGACAAACATAGACACCCTTTCTCCATCATCCAATGTATTCAAATGTCTAATTTTACCTTTTTTAAAGGAAAGTTACACTACTGAAAAGAAAACACACAAAAAAACGTCGAAGTTTGCTCTTACCTTTTGGGGGTGGTGAGTAGTGCGCATGCGGCACTCGCCGGTGCTCTGCACGGAAGGGAGACTGGGAGATTCACGTGAGCAAACATCTTACCGAAGTTTGCATTTACACTGAACAGTCAATACCCAAGTAAGCTTCATCTCTCGTTGTTGCTTGAGTAGGATATTTAGGATATTTATTATTATGAAATGTATTATAAAATATAAGTATTTATTATTATGAAAACTTGTAATCATGGTCATGACAGTTTTCACTCCCAAGGTTCAGTCAGTGGATTCTGTACCTGCCACTTTCCAGCAGTTGCAGGTTGATATTTTTCTCATTTGATTTCAGTATACGGATTTTCTTGATATCAAACCTCTAAAGTAAACTACTCTAGAAGAAAGCAAACAAATCAGAGAAGTAGACTGGTAAAGGTTTGAATCAAATCGGATCAAAATGGAGTAATGAATCTTCGAAAGTTGTAATCATTATAGGTATGGGCTGTATGGCTGAATCGGTAATGTCTCTGTGATGAAGTGGTGGAAGATCTTTCCCTTGTTCCTATATACAAATCTTTTAAAAACAAAGAAGGAAAACAGGAATTACCCCCTCTGACCTTGACCGAGAAGACAATATACTTTATTATAAAAAAATTTGCATTATAGCATTTAGTTCTTAATGTATTTCCTACTATATAATATCCCGCTTTGCGTTTTGTAGCTCTACTAACCCAGCTCTGTGAATCAATCAATGCCTGCCACATGGCTTTGACATTTCTACAATCGCGAAAATAAATGTGAATATGATTATGACGTTTGTTTCTAAAATGCACAATGTTCATTATCAACAAAACCAAATTTTGAGAGATCGATGCTCTTTTGTATAACTTGCTCCGTGAAGTAATTTGTACTGACATTCTTAAATTCTTATCAAAAGCGTTCTATTTCTGGCTATTACAAGAACATTTTTGTCTCCTTTTTTCCTCCCTTACACACACACACCCTCCTGAAAAGATGTGTGCACTGTGAGCATATTACTATAAATTGTTGCCGGCAAATACATGGAAGAATTTGAAAGAGCAGCTCTTGAGTTAGTAACACTGTCACCAAGCTTTGGGTTCGGTACGTGGATGACATCATCATCGTTAGACGACACACATACATGAAGGACGTTCTTCAATATCTCAAACCATCGCCATCCACACATCACATTTACAATGGAAATTGAAAAGGATTCCCATTCCTGGACGCACATATCATCGTTATTAACAGCAGCAGAGCTTCCATCGCTCCAGATTTATCGCAAACCGACACACACAGGCACATCAAGTTTAAATGTTGCACCCGGTCGTCGCTTCTACATCCGCTATCCAGCACACACTTCAGGAGGGCACATGACATCAGTGGTGAGGATCGTCTTCAACAGAAGCTACATCACTCACAACAATCAACAGTTATCCAGCCCAAAAGATGAAAGACCAAGCTAGTTCGGGGTCTGCATGGCCCCGATAGCCATGCAAGGTTGTACTCCCATACTTAGGACAAACATCACACAAGATCCAACGCATTCTCAAGAATATCAATATCGATCGAGGTGAGACATAGTTCCTCTTCCAATTTTGACTCAATCCTCACAAAGACAAGAAACACAAAGAAGCCTAGCTGCCCTGGAATTTAATAACAGAATGTTATTCCAACATGGCAAGGTCTACAACGGCGAAACGGGACGCAGCCTCAAGAACAGGCTTAAGGAACACCACATCAACTTTAGACAAGCCCAAATGTTAAAATGCCCATCAACTATTAAAGTCACTCTATCGACTGGCTTATACGAAAGTCATCACCTCCATCAAATACCGGCACACCAGACAGTTCAGAGAAGCAATCGCAGCACACTAGTCAGCACACTATAGGGAGATGTAAGTTGGTCTAGCGGCATGTTCACTTGGTCCTCAGTCTTCGCCTACAAACTAGCTCAGCTGACCCCGGTTCGAAATTGAGTCACGTCTTTCGGATGGTGACGTTAAAGGTCGGTCCCCCGACGTAACTAATCATATCTGATTGACACACGTCTGTAAAAACCCAATTAAACACACACACACACACACACAAATTAACGATAGTTGTCGACCTCTCCGGAACAGACATTCATGACAACATTTACCCCTACCCAAACACACGCACAACACAGCACAGCTAGCACTTCCTGCGAATCCATAGTCTCTTAAGAGATTAACGGACCCTACAGAATAAACCATGGACTTAACATGTCTCTGCTAAGCCTTTAATCACGTCGATCCCATGGTCGATCCTCGAAACGCGCGGGAAGGTTCCCTGATTGCACATGAAGTCAACACACACGCAGCTTGCTGCCCCGGTGGGGTTACTCCCCCGCAGAGGTGACGCGTATGACCGTTACCACAAATACGAATAACCCCCTTTTGCGGTCAATTTCAAGGACATTTTGTGAAATTTAACCCCCTTTTTTACGTCAAAACAAGGACAAAATCGTACTTTCGAATACCCCTATTTATAAGATTGTAAGGACACTTCCGCAAATTTACCCCTATTTTACCATATTTCAAGGACAAGACATTTATACCTTTTTTCATTAACATAAAGGTGTCCAAGACCAGAGTCCTCAAATTACTTTTTTGCATATTATATCGCATGTGGAGGATTTTTTTCTCAACGATATGAATGAGCGAGGCGAGCGCGCGCTTTCCTGAATTGGTGTACGAAATAACGATGCCGCAGGCGACTCGGCTCCGATTTTTTCTTTCCGGTTTTCTCTTTTCCTTCTTCCTGACCCCTATTTATCCATTTCGAGGACACCTGTGCACCCCTATTTTCTATATTTCGAGGAATATTCTTTCCGCGGACATTGCTTGAAATTGACCCCTTTTTCCGCGATTTTGGTAACAGTCATGCGGTCCCTCAGACCCCGTTTACAGTGAGCAAAAAGGCCGGGCCGGGCCGGGCCGAGCCGCGGCCGGCCTAGCACTGTAACCGCGCAAAAGGCCAAATGCGAGGCCATAAGTGGCCGCGCATTTGGCCCTGCTCCGGAGGTAGTCTCGGCCTCGGCCCGGGCTTTTCTTTCTCACTGTAAACGCACGCAGGGCCAAATGCGCGGCCAATTGCGGGACCAACTGTTACCCCGAAAGTGAAAGGATCATTAGCTGTGATATTGAAAGTTCGCCGTGTATTGGAAATTGGGGAAAAGATTCACTGCAAATATCCCCCGCGCGCGCGACCGGATCTGCACTGTGATCCCCGGCGCCCCCTCCCAAATAATCGTTTGTTTACATGCAGAGCGCCACTACGACAAAATATTAAAAGGTTACAATTTAGGCCGCGGCCGAGCCTGCCACTGTAAACGCACAAAATTGCGGGGCCGAGTAGGCCTGGCTCGGCCGCGGCTCGGCCCTGGCCCTTTTCTCACTGTAAACGGGGTCTAAGTCACATTGAGTGATCCCACCGGGCTTGCTGCACGCCGCCTTTACCCACGCCGAACGTTAGAATTTTTTTATTTTTTCCCCTCTTTTTTTAAATTGATATCTGTCTTCGAATTCCTACGAAATCAATAATTCAGCTCCTGGACGAGGTAATGAAACAATCAGAAACACGATCACACCGAGAAACTCTGAACAATAGACGAGCCCGATCTTTTACATTGCGGCTCCTTTTATTTGTTTGGTCAAAGGTAACGGGTACGTTGTACTGCCGTATTTGGTGAGGCTGTTGAATGATTAACAACCTCTTGATCTTCTTGAAGATATGAATATTAATTATGTTCGGCAGTGGATAAAGGCGCATGTTGACATTACGTGCAATTAGAGGACTTTTTCGAGGATCGACCCAGTCCAGCCTCCGTACCGTTTCCGTGTCGCGCGCCCAATCAGCTGATGATACAACGTTGACAGTAGACCTTGCCATTCCTCTCATTCTATTCGACGGTACTTTGGGAGATCGCGCGATGAGTGGAGACATCGCGCTGTGTGTGGGTTCGATGCAATAAAAAACGGATAGTAGCTGGCCTAGGATCGACCGTGTGATCGACGTGCCAGAGCAGCAAAACCACCGTGTTTCAATGCTAGCTTAGACCAAGACTCGGCGCGGCAAACATTGCGCGTTAGAACTACAATCACACACGCTTACCGCACGCAATCACAAGCCACGCCCACCAACGATAAATGGACCAATCAGTATCATGGAACCGTGTACACGGGCTGGCGCAACGACCCTGCATGACTGCATAAATACCAACAACACGCGTGAACATCTAGCTCCAGCAGACAGCGTCCTATCAGAGCAAGTACGGAGACCTAGCGAACGAGCCCGAGCCAACCCCGGGGAAAACTTGTGGGATATTCGAAGGAGCCTACACGCGCCAAGTGGACCTCGATGAGATGGCATAGAGAGGCTATTTATATTCACAAGGGAGGCTCCTGCTGAAATAATTAGCCGAATTTAAGCAGGAATTTTGGCGAGAGGGAAAAGAATGTCCTTCAGAGGCATAACTTTAGAAGACAGTTATTTATTTGCAACTGAAGGTAAGGCCTGGCCAATTGGCGTATCATTCCACCCTTTCACTAGAATTATAATGTCTACGTATTACTGCTATAACCCGATTGATTAAAGTTAACCTCTAAATGTATCAATACGGCGGAGGCTTCGGGGAAAGGGGGCATATGAAGAAATTGTTACGGCCATTTATTATAAGAGCACTACCCCATAATCACTACAGATCACCATCACTATCAGGATCCCAATTCCTTGTCATAAGAATGAAGAGTGAGAGCCCCACGCGTAGAAATAAAAGTCACATGGGTGGAAATAGATCCAGGGTTGAATTGTAAAGAGAAAAGGGAAACGAAACAGTAACTGAAGAAGATACTGAGAAATGGCTGATGATGATGATGATGGGGACAGGGGCGTCGCTAGAGGGGGGTGTGGGGGGTGCGACACCCCCACCTGTCAGGATATTGTCGGTAAAATTGCGCTGCCGTCGGAAAAAATGAGAAAAAGGGGGAGGGGAAAAAGGAAAGGGAAAGGGAAAGAAAAGAAAAAAAGAAAGGAAAGAGAAGAGAAGAAAAAAAGAGAAAAAGAAAAGAGGAAGGAGAGCTAGAAAGGAAAAGAAAGAAAAGGAGATAAGGAAAAAAAAAGAAGAAAAAAAAAGAGAAAAGGGAAACAAAAGAAACTGGGATGAAAGAGAGGAGAGGGAGAAGGGGGAAAGAGCCTGAGAGAGGGGGTGGGAGTAAGAGAGAGGGGTTGTTGGGTGGAGTCGCCTCGTCGAGGGAGCAAGGAAGATACGCATAGATATGTTGCTGTGTCGGGTCAGGTGTGTCGGTATTCTTGCTCGATCCTCGTGTACTATATTAATGCAAAAGTTTGAAGTCGGTGAGATGTATTAATATGTCGGTCGGCCGGCAATTTTTTTTCCATATGAACTGTGACTATTTATTGGACAAAGAAACATTTTTGAAAATTCAGACAATGATTAAGAGCCGAGAACGGTACAATGAATCGTCTTCTTTCTCTGATAATTTAATGAAACTTCAAAGCTTCCGCGCTTCGCGCAGAAGGGGGGAACTGAGTTTATACAAGGATTAAGAGTCGAGAACGGTACAACGAATCGTCTTCTTTCTCTTAATAAAAAAAAACCGTAATAGCTTCTGCGCTTCGCGCGGGAAGGGGGAACTGAGTTTATACAAGGATTAAGAGTCGAGAACGGTACAACGAATCGTCTTCTTTCTTTGATAATTTAATGAAACTTCAAAGCTTCCGCGCTTCGCGCAGAAGGGGGGAACTGAGTTTATACAAGGATTAAGAGTCGAGAACGGTACAACGAATCGTCTTCTTTCTCTTAATAAAAAAAAACCGTAATAGCTTCTGCGCTTCGCGCGGGAAGGGGGGGGGGAACTGAGTTTATACAAGGATTAAGAGTCGAGAACGGTACAACGAATCGTCTTCTTTCTTTAATAATGTAATGAAACGTCAAAGCTTCCGCGCTTCGCGCAGAAGGGGAGTTAAACTGAATTCAGACAAAGATTTAGAGTCAAGAACGGTATCCTTTCCCTGATAATTTAATGAAACTTCAAAGCTTCCGCGCTTCGCGCGGAGGGGTGAAACTGAATTCAGACAAGGATTTAGAGTCGAGAACGGTATCCTTTCTCTAATAATTTAATGAAGCGTCAAAGCTTCCGCGCTCCGCGCGGGATGGGGGGACATAAGAATTAAGAGTCAGGAACGGTACAACGAATCGTCTTCTTTCTCTAATAATTTAATGAAACGTCAAAGCTTCCGCGCTTCGCGCGTGAGGGGGGAACTGAATTCAGACAAGGATTTAGAGTCGAGAACGGTACAACGAATCGTCTTCTTTCTTTAATAGTTTAACGAAACGTCGAAGCTTCCGCGCTTCGCGCGGATGGGGGAAACTGAATTCAGACAAGGATTAAAAGTCGTAAACAGTACAACGAATCGTCTTCTTTCTTAATGATTTAATGAATCGTCAAAGCTTCCGCGCTTCGCGCGGAGGGCGAAACAGAATTAAGAGTCAGGAACGGTACAACGAATCGTCTTCTTTCTCTAATAATTTAATGAAACGTCAAAGCTTCCGCGCTTCGCGCGAGGGAAACTGAATTCAGACAGGATTAAGAGTCGAGAACGGTACAACGAATCGTCTTCTTTCTTTAATAATTTAATGAAACGTCAAAGCTTCCGCGCTTCGCGCAGGTGGGGGGAAACTGAATTCAGACAAGGATTAAAAGTCGTAAACAGTACAACGAATCGTCTTCTTTCTTAATGATTTAATGAAACGTCATAGCTTCCGCGCTTCGCGCGGGAGGGCGAAACAAAATTAAGAGTCAGGAACGGTACAACGAATCGTCTTCTTTCTCTAATAATTTAATGAAACGTCAAAGCTTCCGCGCTTTGCGCGGGAGGGGTTTAACTGAATTCAGACAAGGATTTAGAGTCGAGAACAATACAACGAATCGTCTTCTTTCTTTAATAGTTTAACGAAACGTCAAAGCTTCCGCGCTTCGCGCAGGTGGGGGGAAACTGAATTCAGACAAGGATTAAAAGTCGTAAACAGTACAACGAATCGTCTTCATACTTAATGATTTAATGAAACGTCATAGCTTCCGCGCTTCGCGCGGGAGGGCGAAACAAGAATTAAGAGTCAGGAACGGTACAACGAATCGTCTTCTTTCTCTAATAATTTAATGAAACGTCAAAGCTTCCGCGCTTTGCGCGGGAGGGGGGAAACTGAATTCAGACAGGATTAAGAGTCGAGAACGGTACAACGAATCGTCTTCTTTCTTTAATAGTTTAACGAAACGTCAAAGCTTCCGCGCTTCGCGCAGGTGGGGGGAAACTGAATTCAGACAAGGATTAAAAGTCGTAAACAGTACAACGAATCGTCTTCATACTTAATGATTTAATGAAACGTCATAGCTTCCGCGCTTCGCGCGGGAGGGCGAAACAAGAATTAAGAGTCAGGAACGGTACAACGAATCGTCTTCTTTCTCTAATAATTTAATGAAACGTCAAAGCTTCCGCGCTTTGCGCGGGAGGGGTTTAACTGTATTCAGACAAGGATTTAGAGTCGAGAACAATACAACGAATCGTCTTCTTTCTTTAATAGTTTAACGAAACGTCAAAGCTTCCGCGCTTCGCGCAGGTGGGGGGAAACTGAATTCAGACAAGGATTAAAAGTCGTAAACAGTACAACGAATCGTCGTCTTTCTTAATGATTTAATGAAACGTCATAGCTTCCGCGCTTCGCGCGGGAGGGGCGAAACAAGAATTAAGAGTCAGGAACAGTACAACGAAACGTCAAACGTCTTCTTTCTCTAATAATTTAATGAAACGTCAAAGCTTCCGCGCTTTGCGCGGGAGGGGGGAAACTGAATTCAGACAGGATTAAGAGTCGAGAACGGTACAACGAATCGTCTTCTTTCTTTAATAATGTAATGAAACGTCAAAGCTTCCGCGCTTCGCGCGAAGGGGTGAAACTGAATTCAGACAAGGATTTAGAGTCGAGAACGGTATCCTTTCTCTAATAATTTAATGAAACGTCAAAGCTTCCGCGCTTCGCGCGGGAGGGGGAACTGAATTTAGACAAGGATTTAGAGTCGAGAACGAGTACAACGAATCGTCTTCTTTCTCTGATAATTTAATAAAACTTCACAGCTTCCGCGCTTCGCGCGGGAGGGGGGGAACTGAGTTTATACAAGGATTAAGAGTCGAGAACGGTACAACGAATCGTCTTCTTTCTTTAATAATTTAATGAAACGTCAAAGCTTCCGCGCTTCGCGCGAAGGGGTGAAACTGAATTCAGACGAGGATTTAGAGTCGAGAACGGTATCCTTTCTCTAATAATTTAATGAAACGTCAAAGCTTCCGCGCTTCGCGCGGGATGGGGGAACTGAATTTAGACAAGGAATACTGAGAGTCGAGAACGATACAACGAATCGTCTTCTTTCCCTAATAAATTAATGAAGCGACAAAGCTTCCGCACCTCCCGCTGGAGGGGGGAAACAGCCCCTCCTGCACCTAACCCTATAGGGAGCGCGCTTTGATATTGGGACATTAGCATTAATATAATTGTCGGTAATTGGTGGCTAGTTTTGTCGGTAATCGGTGGCCTCTACACCCCCCACTGAAAAAGGTCTAGCGACGCCCCTGGATGGGGATTTGCACATGTACCTTTCCAGAGTAAAAAGAAACGGAACTCAGAGAGGAAGAGACAAATAGCAAGTAGTACCTTTGTAGAATCACCAACTGAGAAAAGCATAGGCATATCATTGAACTTAGAAGGGGTCGATCAAAATATATCACAAATTAACCCAGTTAAAAGGGCAAAATTCTTACACCTAGAAATAGGAAAAATCGGTAAGGTAGAAAGGAGAAGAAAACTTCTAAAGATAAAAATGCAAAACAAGTTGCAAAACAGGAAATATAGTAAACGTTACCCCATAATTATGACCAGTCCAGAAAACTGATGTAAAAAAGGAGGAAATTCTGGAATTGCTTTGGAAAGACCAAGTTATTGCCGTAAAACTAAAAAGGTTAAAAAAAATAATAAACGGCAAAATGAAAATTTTCCAATCAGTATTATTGACATATTAAAGAAAAAGAACTTGAAGGCGATTTGAAATATTCAACGAAATAAAATAATAGAGTGTTTCAATGGAATGCTTAATCATAAATGCTTATGGCTTTTAATTTTATGACCAAAAGAAAACGCTTGTGAAGAAGACAAGCCGGGTGTCAATTGCCTTCTAGAAACTTGGTGTGATGATTACAAAATCACTACATTTCTAGACTATATATCGGTCACTAGAAACAAAAAAAGATGCGAGAAGGTTGAGCGTTCTACATACCAAAGACAGTTACGTTTCAAGTTTTGAAAACACCAGAAGATCTGGAATACACAATCGCACCTTCTTACTTTTCTGTTTTTATAACCCTTACAGGAAAATACCAGTATCTACGTTAGATGAAATGTTTTACATTGCAAACAAAGTTGATAATACACATTCCCCTATAGGGTAGTGTTGACATACATGTATACATATGTAAACGGTAGACTAGTGTAAGAATGTATGCATAAGCAGGATCTCGTCCTGCTAAATAAGGGTACCCCAACGAGAATAAACCTACACACTGGACGGTTCACTGGTTTATATTTAACACATATATCAAAAGATCTAGCCAGTCTTGGCAGTTGGTCTTTCCTTAAACACAGTTTTGGAAGTGACCACTTCATTAGTAGTTTTGATCTTCCAGTTACTTCACGTAATCCCCCAACGAAAGAGAATCTAAAACAAACGAGAAAACAAAATCAAAATTTACAGGTAAGTAGAATCTCTCGAAAATAGGAATTGGATATTATATAAATGGGAATAGAAATATGATGTAGTGCGGAGAAAAGGTATCGTTTATGAATTATATATCATTGTACATGTATTATTTTTAAATTGATGTTATGCTTTTACGTCTAAAGAGAGCGAATCGCGTAAGGATTGATAACCACATAACGCATAAGAAAACTTGTAATTAAGGTATACCCCAAGAGAGTGTAATTAGCCTCTTACTTTCTAACTTCATGATTAATTATCTAGAGAAAATAATGGATACCGTATACCGTAAAAATATCAGTATACGCCGACGACATAATGTGTTTTTTTTCACAGAAACGTGAAATTCATTTTTTTTTAAAGAAAGTTGCAAACATCCCTAGGCTTCATCGAGAGGGGTTGCTTTCGAAAGGAAATGAAATAAAAACATTGACCTTTGAATTTATGGTGAAAACATTAATTTACAGAAAGGACACAAATTCCTTGGAATGTGGTTTGATTCAAGATTAACGTAGAGTAAACACATAAATGAATCGATGGTAAGATATAAGAAACTATTAAATCTAATGAGGCGTATAGCTGGTACTAATACTGTTTTCACACTGGCAAAATTTTGCTTAACCCCGTACTATAGGTGGGGCTAAAGGGGTCTTAGCCCCACCTATAGTCCGGGGTTAAGCTTATTCCACTTTCTTTTCACACTGGCAAAATGTTGCTTAACCCCGTACTATAGGTGGGGTTAAAGGGTTTTAGCCCCACCTATAGTCCGGGGTTAAGCTTATTCCACTTTCTTTTCACACTGGCAAAAATTTGCTTAACCCCGGACTATAGGTGGGGTTAAAGGGGGGTCTTAGCCCTACCTATAGTCCGGGGTTAAGCTTATTCCACTTTCTGTTCAGACACGTTTTTACCAAAGTGGGCTAGCCCCACCTATAGTACGGGGTTAGCTGGCCCTGCAAAATAGCAAGGCTAACCCCGCAATTGTGGTGCTAACTCCGCAATTGCGGTGCCAAGCAAAATGAATGAGAACAGAAACGAAAAATAGTCCGGGACTACGCAGTGGAGCGAATTAATGAATATTCACGCTATGGCTAGTACGGGGCTAACGAATTGCAGTGAGAAAAGCCAAAAAAGTTAGTACGGGGTTAAGGATAGTACGGGGCTAAGCAAAGTACGGGGTTAAGCAAAACAAGTGTGAAAAGAGTATTAGGTGGGCAATAGTTCTGAAATTATCTATGTCGTTTACAAAGGCTTAATTCCTGTTTTTTTTATTACGGATGTGAAGCTCAAGTCAGCGTGCGAGTTATTATCTCAAAAAGAAATTAGACTCTATATATACAACATCGATTAGACTCTCAAGTTAACCACTGGCGGAAGTCAACTAACCTCTCTACAAGCTCTGCTAATAGAGTGTGGCGAAAGGCCTTTGCATCTGAGAAGAAATATTTTCATAGATGAATATCACTTTAATTTTTATTTCCGCGCATTAAAAAATAATCATCAGGCTGAAAACCATATTGGCACTACAAAATGTATCAGAAAAAAGTTGTCATCACAAGTAAAATCGAGAACCTAGGCTAATGAAATTATTCGTAAAAATTAGAACTACTCTTTTACAACTTATACAGATGCCTCCAAAACAATGCGGAGGCGATACGGGAGTAGCTTTTTATATACTGAAACTTAAAATAAATACATTCTACAAAATATCTCATATCTCTATCATGAGGGCTGAATTGGTTGCCATACTTATGTCACTGGAATGGATAGAATAATATAATCCCGATTGCAGTGGTAGTTCTGACCGATTCAATCACAGCTTTAAATGCCATTCAAAATATCAAATAACCAAGTTTAGTGTTAGAAATATAAACAAATGTTACGGGCTGAAGTTATGGTATAGAAGTAAAATGTTAAGGGTTGTCAGCCCATTGTGGTCCATTTGGAAATGAACGAGCCGAATAATTGGCTAAACAAAAAGGTTTGATTAAACCACACACAGACATACGTGACATAACAATGAGAAGGAATTTATAACAGAAGCAGACATTTATAACAAATCCATGTGGCACTGGAACGCAGAGGAGAAAGGAAGTTATCTAAATGACATTTAACGCAATCTTCATAGAACTTTCAGAATTAAACGATTTCACCGAAAAGACCATTGATCCATACATCAATTAAGACCTGGTAAGTAAAACATTGATTACTATAAATATCTGATTAAAACATGATATCGGAATCAGGGAATATTGCCAAACATTATATATTACAGACAATCGATCATTTTATATTTCAATGCCCAAAGTCTGAAGGGAATTTTTTTCTGGGTAGATCTATTACAAGAAAAGAAAAAAAACCAAGCCTTCCCTATCTTTTAGAAAAAGAAGAGTATTTAGGAAAGTGGTAACTTTCGTAAAAGTAAGTAGGAAAAATGAACTATAACTCTCAAAGAGCATAAACAAGTTTGTCCAATAAGACACTGATTAGTGTTTCTAAAGCTGATATTAGAGGTTAATAAGTCCTCATCGCAAAAATGGAACGTAACTCATATCCCTCTATCATTTCGTATGTCATTCCTGGCAGTGTAAACTTAACACGAAACAAAGAAAAAAGTGAGTTTACCATATTAATAATAATATTAATTATTGTGGTCGAATTCACTCAGCCATCTAATGTCAAAGTTCGATCCAACAACGCAATAAAAATCGTGTGGTCAACCAAATTGATTGCGGAAAATGAAGCAGCCTATTCGGTGAGGTTAATAATACATGGTGATACCGAAAGATTCAATTTGAGAAAACAGGAGATTGTTAAGATGTTCTACTTTTCTCTTATCTATAACTTGCGTGGTATTTGAAATGAGGTAAACAGATCTAAATAGACAATAATTTGTTTGAGTGCCCTATCTAAATAATGCGTAAGGAAATCCATTTGATCATTACATAACTGCATTCAATATGCTGAATTATTCATTTTTTAATGGCATTGGCGGGAAAATTGTTTAATGTAAATAAATGATAACCAGAAGGGCACTTTGACATTTGCATAGATAACGTTTTTTTTTTTTTTTTATCGCTGGTCGTCAAATCACGTCTAGACACAATAACTAGCCCTACTGCAAAAGATACGAAGTTCGAGTATAGCCTGATTAGTACTAACAATATTAATTGATTACGCCATATTAAATTTGATATATTTTTGCTCGATATCTGTAATTGATTGAAATGAAAGTCTATTTACGTCTGTAGGCCCTGTGATAAGGCGAAATGATAAAAACTTAAACAATGGATACTTGACATAATTCAAATAAATGACGTTTGATTTGTTTTCTATTGACAAACCCCTCCACAAGTTATTTCTTGATTATAAAAGATTTTAAGCCAAACACAAGTCATGTAGAAAATTAATTCAAGAACCATAAAGCATCCCCCCCCCCCTCCCCGGCCTCCCCCGAAAAACATGCATTGTCTAAAATGTAGTATTTTTGTTACCACACAGGCAAATCTAGCTCCCGATCTCCGTTTCCAAAATGGTGAATAGTTAATTTAGATACCTTATGGCGATTTCTTCATTCAAAAGGGAGAAAGTCGATCATTCCCTTGGAGTCACTGACCCTCTATGTGGCACTATTTAAAATTTGTATTTCATACAGTCACGCCTCCACCTAAAGAGTCTCAAGACCCACAATGCAATGCTTTGCAAGTTGTTGCGACCGAGCAAGAAGAATTTCAATTATGGAATACTAATCTATGCATTCTCGAATCCTACAGGTAAATTATCGTATGTAAAAACGGTTGCTTGTTCGCAATAAAACAACCTTTTTTTGCCCGGTATATCTTGTACTAATGTTTAACATACTGCATATACAACTGAAGCAACCGCGCGCTTAGGCCTACCCATTTTTTGCATTTCGGTATGGAGGGAAAATTGCACCTACCAAAATAATGTGTAAGGAAATCCATTTGATCATTAACATGAAATTCCTTTCAAATTGTTGGTTTTTGTGTATTTGAACATATGAGGTAGGGTGGGACAATTGTACAATTTAATTAAACAACCAGAAAGCCATTTTGACACTAGCATCAATAACTGTTTATTTCATCGCTGGTTGTATAAGTAGGCCTACTGCAAAAGATACGAAGTTCGAGCATAGCCTGATCACTAATCCCAATATTAAGTGATTATGCCATATTACATTTAATATATTTATGTATGATAACCTTGCAGTGGAGGTCATCAGTGATGTTAATGATTACAATTAAAGTTTGTTTTACAGAAGGCCCTGTGATAATGCGAAATGATAACAGCTTAAAAAAGGATACTTGAACAAATTCAAATAAATTACCTCTGAGTTTTTTCAATAGACAAAATATATCTTTAGATGAGCGATTTTCAGGCAATGTAGACCTGCATTCTAAAATCTACACATAGTCAAGTGATATCGCTTAGTGGAACATAAATACAGGGAGTAGCGGCCACTTAAGCCAGCCCCCACCACACCCCCACACCCACACCCAATATAATGTTTTCTTTATTTTAAAAGAATTCAAGATAGACACATGTAGAAAATGAATTAAAGAAATCAGGCTTGCTCCCCCATGAATAAATATATAAATAATAAATAAATAATATTAAATTCCTAAACTGCACCTGATAAGACTAAAGATAAATAAAAACAATATTTCATCTCGTAAGTCATAGCGAGTAGAAAATAGGTCCCTAAATTCCCCTCCCCCACAATATTTTCTCTTTATAATAAAATAATTTAATTAAACAAAAATACATTCACAAAAAACCCAAGACCCCCCTCCCCCTCCTTCACACACACACACACACACAAATAATAATAATAATCTTTTATAACATCGCCTGAATACAGGTAGCTAGAAATAAATAGAACCAAGATATAATCGTCTCCTATTAAAGAGAAAGACCAGTTCTGGTCATGCGATTGCATTGTGAAAGAAACGTTGTGGAATCGATCCGAAAAGGTTGATCATCTAGCATATAAGTATTGGTGTGTACTGCAAGGTTCTGGAATCATCAAAATGATAATAAATTTGGCCCAGTCTTGGTAAAGTTACAAGCACTGTACACAGAAAGATGTATATGGGTCTACGCGACCACGTGCGCGATATCTATTTGGTCCCAATAGATATAATAATTTACCAAATATATCAATGAGTAGGCGGTTTACCGACTTTCCCGGCAAAATTTGTATCATCACGTATTAGTCAAAACATATTCTTTCACATGATTGGTAATGAGAGCTTCCATTTCATTTTTTTTGAGAGAGGGGCGTTTCCAAAACTGGTCTTTACCTTTAAACGCGTTAGGAGTGAGTAAAAAATATTGACTGCTTTGAGGGGCACGGGTTATACCCTTCATTTTACATATCATATCTAACATTCTTATGATATTGTTTGGTATCTACAATGTTTACTATTCCACATGAAAGTGTATGGAAGAATCTGTCTTTACCATAAAAATTATACCATATTTATATTATATCACTACTGAACTCCCTCTCGCAGTCAAACACACACGTACAATTCCAACCCAAACACGCGCGTGCGCACACATCCTGGGAAAGATATGTGCATTGTGTTCCATCCCTTGCCCTTATGCGCTGCCTCTGTGCTTTATGTTATATCAAGCCAAGCTGGATGTGATGATGAAAGGCACCCCCGTACAAACTAGGGGTTCGGGTTTTTTTTTTTTTTTTTTTTGCTCAAGAGTGCTTACTATCCCCCCAAAAGATGCATTAAAATGTTTTTAATCAAACTGGTGTTTGGCGGGAAAATTTGACAATATAATTAAATAACCGGAATCCGAAGGGAATTTCGACACACTTGCATATAACGGTTGCCTTTATTAACGCAATAATTAGGCCTACTGCAAAAGGTTCGCAGTTCAATTAAAGTTTTATCCGTACTACTAATATTGTTTACTATTTTCAGGAACTGCATAGCGTTATTGAAAGTGCTGGGGCTAAACATGCTCGGCCCGGGGGCTTGGTTCTGGAAGAAAATTTTCTTGGTGGTGGTTAGCCTCCATTTTACTACAATTGGCTTGTGTTCCAAGCAGGGCCAGCGGCTTTCATCCCTTTTGGTGGAGGGTTGCAAAAGCTGGGAAACGCAACATTTATGAGAACAGATGGTGACTTCATGGGGAAAATAAAACTTTGCAGTCTACAGACGCACTTTCAAAAATTACATTTCTTTTGGCGAGTGAGCGCAGCGATCGAGCAAGAAAAAATGCATTCTGTATCGTATTAAAAAAATCGTTGATCACACAGGCAAATCTAACTTCCTTTCCCCGTTCTCTCAATGGGGTTAGACAGCTTTACATACCGTTAATTTAGATAGTTTATTACGATTTTTTTAATTTAAGAGGGGAGGAAGACCACAATATTCCAGGGAGCACATCCTTCATTCCCTTTAAAACACTGACCCTCTACGAAGCACCATTAGCCATTTGTATTTCACACTATCGAGCCTGCATCGTTTTCTATTATATATAACGAATCTCAAGACCCTTAATGTTGTGCTTTATATTGTGCGAGGGAACGGAGCAAGAAGATTTTTAATTTGGAATACTGAAGTATGCATTCTATAGCATCCTACAGCTAATTATGTATTGTTAATGGCAATAATAGCATTCTTATTGTGCTGAAAAAAAAATGCGGGGACTGCAGTCCCTGCGGCCTCCCTCCCAGGTTCCGCGGCCCATGGATTATATTACATTTCATATATTTGTGCTTGATAACCTTACAGTGGAGGTAATCAAGCCAGTGTTCATGATTGGAAAAGAAGTTTTGTTACGTGTGTTGGCCCTCCGATAAGGCGATGATAATAACACACAATGGATACTTGAAAAGAAATTAGTATTGACAAGATATCCTTAAATAGTCTTCGGCAAGGTACTATCTGAAGTCTACAATGTGATATCCCTCGATCAAACCTCATCATGCTCATAGAAATACAGGTAGCCAGAAATAATCAAAGTGAGATAATCATCGTCTCCTCAGTCTTTATGCGTAAATAAAATTTCGTGGCTTCTCGATTACAGGCATGCCGGATTTTCCTTAAGTTTACTTAAATCTGCTGCTCCCTGTCACGGGCTTACACATTATCTCAAACAAATTTCAAACATCGAAAAGATTTGCTAAAACGGTAAGCTTCTCTTAAAGGGGAACAATTACCCCCTCCCCCATTATAATTAATAAACTGTTATCGTTGAATCATAATAACTTACATTGTCAAGATGATAATTCGAGAGGGTCATTTTACACCAAGGCCAGCCAACTCTTCTCGCGCGTGCGTGTCCAGAAGCGCTGACGTGGTTGACAAGTCTGCTTAATACATTAAAAAATCTAGAATTTCTTCGGAATGTATTTAGACTTTCTGTTATTATTGGTTTCTGTTATTTTACTTGAAAATACTTGAGGAAGCACTTGTCATTGAAAAAAGGAGAGAAGGCAATTTCATATAGGAAAGCCTGTTGGAAGGTGTATCATATCTTTTGTCTCTCTCTCTCTCTTTCTCTCTTGTGTGGCTTTGTCTGTGCCTGTGTCTCTGCCCCCTCTCTTTCTCTCTCTCTCTCTCTTTCAATCATTTTGGTACTGACAACGATAATTTTGAGGTGCACACAAAAGAACAAATCTTTGTAACAAATCTTAAAGACAGGCCGACACAACAGTGCAACCAGACTCCCCCTCCCTCACCCACTCTCCTTTATAATTCTGTCTCTTTAACTACATACCTTTGCATACATCGTCTGGCAAAAGCTATCTCCGGATTAACATTTCGTATAAGAAACAAATGGGACAACTATAAACGCGAACAACCGGCCCGTAGAAAAATAGCCCCCAAAATAACGTTACCTCTACAAAGGGTAGTTTTCACGGTGGAAATTGTCCGGGTTTGCTCACTGGAGGTGAATTGTACCAGAATCTTCCAGAATATAAAAAGCGGTGCAAATTTGCAATCGAGCACCATGCATTATACTTTCTTTCAAAGATGAGATAATTATGTAATCTAAAACGAGTACATTTTCCCTACATGGCATGTTAAGATAAATCCGTTCGAAGATTTGATACTATTTTTTTCATGTCATGTTGCCCGTTTCATGAATTTACCCTGCATTAATATTTGTTTCTCTTTAATAACACAGTATATTGATGTCACCATGCCTGTGTCTCTTGGTGAATGGCGTGTCAGGATCGGCACGTTCATGCGCCGTCGGAGGAAAGAATATGACTCCAACTACTTTTGGAGGAAACTTCACAACTTAATTAAAAAAAACAAGAATGCTGAGCCACCCAAACAAAACGACAATCCTGAGTGTAACATCTCATCTGGTACTGGCTCTTCACTTGATGAGAAGAGTTCTCCAGGGAACACGGCCCGTAGATCTGCGCCTTCTTACAATGTCAATCTTAATACCGCTCAAACCGGACCTTCATGTGACGTCAGCAATAGCAGATGTAATGCTAATTGTCAGACTCGGTCACAATGTGACGGTCCAGAGTTTGATACTATCACGGAGAGAGGATTCCCATGTGATGTAAAAAGCACCGGTCATAACGATGTCTCTCACTCTGAGTCTTCGTGTGCTGAAAACAATGGTTCTTCAACGGCAAATAAGATCAACCCTGTCCCTGATACCACTGATGTGCAAATTCCAGTTCCCCGACCTTGTGTAGAAGACGAATTGGACAATAGACACATAACCATTAATCTAGTGTCACATGAATACCCCCCTAATTCCGCTCAAATAACAGACCAACATGAAGTTGTCACATCAGAGTCGTACTCACATGCACCTGCAGTCATAGCAGGTGAGACAGATCGTATCCAAATATACAAGGAGGAGACCTCGAACTCTGCACCGTCGGGGATAGAAGACCTATCATCGGGCTTGTCACCTAAACCCAGGCAAGATAAAACGAGAACCACCGAGCAAACAACACCATCTATCAGGGTATGATTGATATTTATATGTACTTTCCCAGAACCACCCCTCTCCTATTAAAAAAAATTAATAAATGAGCCAGACGAAGAAAAAAATATATACAAAATATTAAAAAACACAAAAACTGTATATAACAACTCTTCTTGTAAAATTGTTTTTTAAACAGGACATGTAACTAGCAAAATTGGAGCTACATGAGATGTTTTTATAGAAGACAGTTTGATTATTTCAATTTGCTGTGGACATTTTTGATTGGACGTTCGTTGCACTACAATCAATGGTAAAAGTGTCCTTTACCCTTTCACAGAATTCTTGTTCTCACGTGATTCTACATGTATTTTGACAAATAACGTCTAATTATTCTTTCGAAAATTGTCTTCTGTCCATCAATTTCATTGAGGAATTAACGGAATATCATTAATCATCTTGTCCAATGGCTACATGAACACCCTTTTATCACCTGTCTGTGCTATTTGTTGTATTAGAAATGTTAAAATAAACTAGAAACCATTGATTAAAAAAACCCGCCAGAAATACAATGTGGCACAATGATATTATCTCAGTATGGCTTGTTCATAGTTTACAGAGTTTAAAGTGTGTCTTCTATTTTTGTAATTTTCCATTCGTTCTTAGGAATTAACAGAAAATCACGGATCACCGACCTATCCGGTCCTCCGATCAGGGACAACCACCGGTGAAGCAGATGCAATCAAAGGAAATGACTGTCCAGACATGACCAACATACTCCTATTGAGATCTGGTGACGTAGAACGAAACCCTGGTCCAAATGAAAAGTAAGCAGCATGAAAGAACACATTTGGAACATTACAATCCATTGTTTCATATTCTACTGAACCCGAATCCGAGTCTACGATTACATTTAATGAAGGACAACTTAATAAGACTAATTTTCTCTGTTAAACCCGATTCTGAACAAACTATTAAGCCCACCGTCGGGTTTCAATTCTCGACTAGTAGAATACGGATTATTGAATTTGCTGGTAAAAATAATCTTTGGATTTGATGAATGAAATCAAAAGGGAAGAAGTTGTGCATATTCTCCTTATGTTCAAAGGTGCATGTCGTTATATTTTGCAGTGTTTGTCTAATACTTGCATTACAGGCAATACTATAAATATTTTAATTCAATACAGTATAACAAGGTATTCGCAAGTCAAAGGAGCAGAATGAAAGTTGTTTTGATACAATATCTCGCAAATATCTATAAGCGCTATATGAAATTAATCATTCTTCTTATGTCTATAATTTAGGCCTGGAAGTCTGACCGAGCTCGAGCTCTATCTCCTTGCTGACGGTATGGATTTCTCAGATTTCAGGAAGGTCGGACTAGCTTTAGGATCCACTGAGGCTCAACTAAGTCGGTTTGAGAAAGTCAATATTGGCAACTCCATGCAAGCTACCTATCAGATGCTTTACGAATGGCGGAAGAACGTACAAGATAGTGAGGCGAGGGAGACATTGGTCGACACGTTAGAAAGAATTGAGCTGGTACAGCTTGCTGAAAGTGTACGAAAAGGTAATAATAATATAAATGGTGGATTCATGTATAGCTAACTTAACACTCCTGGGGGTGTTTCACAAAGATCCTAAGTTGAACTTATCTCTAAGTTTGACTTAACAATTATGGAAGCCGTAAGCATCTTTTAAAATATTTGTAAAAGTTATTTTAAAAGGCATAAAATGTTGATTCAAATCGTTCATATTTTCTTTTATCAAGGAGTTTTCATGTTCTTGATGTGGAATTCATGAAAAGTCTAAAATACTTTAATTTTTGCTTTTGAATATTTTTTTATTTTAAGGCTACATATGGCTCTCCATAATGTTTATGTCCAACTTAGATTTAAGGTCGACTTAAGATCTTTGTGAAACACCCCCCTGAGGGGTTTCTCACAAAGATCCTAAGTTGAACTTATCACTAAGTTGGACTTAACAATTATGGAAAGCCGTAAGCATCTTTTGAAATATTTGTAAAAGTTATTTTAAAAGGCATAAAATGTTGATTCAAATCGTTCATATTTTCTTTTATCAAGGAGTTTTCATGTTCTTGATGTGGAATTCATGAAAAGTCTAAAATACTTTAGATCCTTTTAAATATATTTTATTTTAAGGTTACAAATGGCTCTCCATAATTTTTAAGTCCAACTTAGAGTTAAGTTCGACTTAGGATCTTTGTGACCCCTGGTGCTCCACAATGATTATAACCCCGGCTTTGGCAAGTTTGCCATTATGGCTGTCTAGCTAGAGCGCCATAATGGCAACTTTTGAGCCCCAGGTTTAGGTTGAGCCTCAGAGGTGTCGCGCTTTAGTGAATAAGTCACCGGACTGTTCGAGTCCCGCCACGGCCTTTAATGTCTTTAGGCCAGACATTTATGTCCATTTGCCACCCTCGACCAAGGTGAGATAAATGGGTACCTGGCAGGAATTAACTCCTTAAAATGCTAGAGCACTGTAATGGCAGCTATGTTATAGACGGGGTAATAATTATCGAGCGTGTCAAGTTAGACATGAGCACTATACATGAAACCACTTCAGTTATCATTATTATTGATATTATTATTATTTAGCAATATGTGCTGAATTTATAAGTAAAATTGCGTCTTCCATTGAAAAATTGCAGCAAAGTGAGGAGTTTTGGAATATTGGAATATTTAACATTTACCATAAGGATGTCCTCACTTTTGTTGGATACAGCATATAATGTAGATAATTTACATATATATATATATATATATATATACATATATAGAGAGAGGGAGAGGGGACAGAGAGAGAGAGAGAGTGAGGGGGCAATACAATAGTAATTAATTCCATGCGTCACTGACCTAAATATAGTTTTATAAGAGAAATGTATCACGTTAGTAGCCCCACTACAGTTTGGATCAGATTAAATATGTAAGGAAATTACACATTAATCTCACCTCCAGAATACGCGGTAACGTATGGGACCAAATGCCTTGGATGTTCATATGCATATGGATAAACAGTTACAAAGGAGGATTCTCCATCTAGAAAGCAAGGAAATAGAACGTTATTATGAAAGATGCATTTTATAAGTTCATGGATTATACGCATATCAATCCAGGAGCGTAGCTTTTGAAAGTAGAAATCGTTTTCATCTTCTTTAGTTATGAAATGCAGAAGACCTTGCACATTTAATATGACACTTACCGCAAGATTCGCTCAATAGAAGATGGTCTTAATCCCTACCAATTAACGAAAAGGCCTGACATCTTAGCATCGACCCGAGTAACCCTTCCCTGGGGCAGTGACATCAGGGCACAATGTCAATCCATTAATCACTGTGAGAGCCCCTATCTAGGAAATAAATAATATCTCAGCCACTGATCATGATCCACACGCAAATTTGGATGAAGATTTGGGAAGTTACGTCTATTGATATTACATTTCTGTGAGTCATGGTTTATGTACTTTTTATTTTTTGTTGCTGCTCTTTTTGATATTTTTTTTATGTTTAAATACTAGAAACATTTTTTTCTAGTAACTTTAGAGACAACGTTCTTCACCATCTCATGGGAAACAACAATCTCGCAAACATAGCGATTTTATGCTCTCATATACATGATATATAAGAGCAGAAATTTGTTGTGACAAACTCCTACTAGAAACTATATAGTAGCGAAATCTGTAATAGCGAGTTAGATCGCTATAGTTGGCGCTTTTTACTACAGTACTAAGTAATAGTGGCAAAATTAAAATAGCGAGTTAGATCGCTACGGCTGCTGCGCTCTTCTATATAAGAGCGAAATTCAAATAGCGAGTTAGATCGCTACAGCTGGCGTTCTCCTACTAGTACAAACTCTTACTAATACCTAAGTATATAGTAGCGATTTCTGTAATGGCGAGTTAGATCGCTACGGCTGCTGCGCTCTCCTATATATATATATATATATATATATATATATAAGAGCGTAATTCAAATAGCGAGTTAGATCGCCACAGTTGGCGCTCTCCTACTAGTAGTGGCAAAATTCAAATAGCGAATTACGGCTGCTGCGCTCTTCTATACTAGAGCGAAATTCAAATAGCGATCTAACTCGCTAGGTCTGCTCGCCCCCTTGTATGCAAGTATTAAAGGGGGCTCTAGTCGCGGATTCAAGATCTGTTCCGGGCGGTGCGCCGGCCTGTAAATTTAAAGATTTTGGTGCACCCCTGCCGAAAATGTTGTCGCCCCCCCCCCCCACCTCCCGTCGACAGGATGTTTGGGACAACAAAATATAAAGGCCTCTTTATGGCCATCACCCCCCCCCCTTCCCCCTGTTCAGTTGAGGCCTTTCTAGTAGGTGCTACAATAATACTTCATGTACTTCTTATCATTAGCGTCAAATATTTTGTTTAAGGGGGGCATCATACTAACCCCCCCCCCCTCCACGGTTTGGCGTGAATGGGGGAGGGGAGGGGGGTGATGGACATAAAGAGGCCTTTAAATTTGTATGCCCAAAACATCCTGTTGACCGGGGGGGTTTGGGTGGGAGGCGACATTATTTTCGGACGGGGTGCACTGCACTATAATCTTTAAATTTGCAGGCCGGCGCCCCGCCCTAACAGATCGTGAATCCGCAACTACATACAAGGGAGCGAGCAGACGTAGCGAGTTAGATCGCTACAAAATGAATAATATTGGGGCAGACATCGTAGCGATCTAACTCGCTATTTGAATTTCGCTTTTATATAGGAGAGCGCAGCAGCCGTAGCGATCTAACTCGCTATTACAGAAATCGCTACTATATAGTTATTAGAAAGAGTATGTACTAGTAGGAGAGCGCCAACTGTAGGGATCTAACTCGCTATTTGAATTTCGCTCTTATATAGGAGAGCGCAGCAGCCGTAGCGATCTAACTCGCTATTTGAATTTCGCCTTTATAATAGGAGAGCGCAGCAGCCGTAGCGATCTAACTCGCTATTACAGAAATCGCTACTATATAGTTATTAGTAAGAGTTTGTACTAGTAGGAGAGCGCCAACTTTAGCGATCTAACTCGCTATTTGAATTTCGCTCTTATATAGGAGAGTGCAGCAGCCGTAGCGATCAAACTCGCTATTACAGAAAGCAGCCGTAGCGTTCTAACTCGCTATTTGAATTTTGCCACTACTAGTAGGAGAGCGCCAACTATAGCGATCTAACTCGCTATTTGAATTTCGCTCTTATATAGGAGAGTGCAGCAGCCGTAGCGATCAAACTCGCTATTACAGAAATCGCTACTATATAGTTATTAGTAAGAGTATGTTCTAGTAGGAGAGCGCCAACTTTAGCGATCTAACTCGCTATTTGAATTTCGCTCTTATATAGGAGAGCGCAGCAGCCGTTGCGATCTATCTCGTTATTTGAATTTCGCTCCTATAAAGGAGAGCGCAGCAGCCGTAGTGATCTAAGTCGCTATTTGAATTTTGCCACTATTAGAAGGAGAGCGCAGCAGCCGTAGCGATCTAACTCGCTATTTGAATTATACCACTACTTGTAGGAGAGCGCCAACTGTAGCGATCTAACTCGCTATTTGAATTCTACCACTACTTGTAGGAGAGCGCCAATTGTAGCGATCTAACTCGCTATTTGAATTCTACCACTACTAGTAGGAGAGCGCAGCAGCCGTAGCGATCTAACTCGCTATTTGAATTCTACCAATACTAGTAGGAGAGCCCCAACTGTAGCGATCTAACTCGCTATTTGAATTATACCACTACTTGTAGGAGAGCGCCAACTGTAGCGATCTAACACGCTATTTGAATTCTACCACTACTTGTAGGAGAGCGCCAATTGTAGCGATCTAACTCGCTATTTGAATTCTACCACTACTAGTAAGAGAGCGCCATCTGTAGCGATCTAACTAGGTATTTGAATTTCGCTCTTATATAGGAGAGCGCATCAGCCGTTGCGATCTATCTCGTTATTTGAATTTCGCTCCTATATAGGAGAGCGCAGCAGCCGTAGTGATCTAAGTCGCTATTTGAATTTTGCCACTATTAGAAGGAGAGCGCAGCAGCCGTAGCGAGCTAACTCGCTATTTGAATTCTACCAATACTAGTAGGAGAGCGCCAACTGTAGCGATCTAACTCGCTATTTGAATTCTACCACTACTTGTAGGAGAGCGCCAATTGTAGCGATCTAACTCGCTATTTGAATTCTACCACTACTAGTAGGAGAGCCCCAACTGTAGCGATCTAACCCGCTATTTGAATTCTACCACAACTAGTAGGAGAGCCCCAACTGTAGCGATCTAACTTGCTATTACAGAAATCGCTACTATATAGATATTAGTAAGAGTTTGTACTAGTAGGAGAGCGCCATCTGTAGCGATCTAACTAGGTATTTGAATTTCGCTTTTATATAGGAAAGCGCAGCAGCCGTAGCGATCTAACTCGCTATTTGAATTTTCGTACTATTAGTAGGAGAGCCCCATCTGTAGCGATCTAACCCGCTATTTGAATTCTACCACTACTAGTAGGAGAGCGCCAACTATAGCGATCAAACTCGCTATTTGAATTCTACCACTACTAGTAGGAGAGCCCCAATTGTAGCGATCTAACTCGCTGTTACAGAAATCGCTACTATATAGTTATTAGTAAGAGTTTGTACTAGTAGGAGAGCGCCAACTGTAGCGATTTAACCCGCTATTTGAATTTCGCTCTTATATAGGTGAGCGCAGCAGCCGTAGCAATCTAACTCGCTATTTGAATTTCGCTCTTATATAGAAGAGCGCAGCAGCCGTAGCGATCTAACTCGCTATTTGAATTCTACTAGTAGGAGAGCGCCAACTGTATATAGCGATCTAACTCGCTATTTGAATTTCGCTCTTATATAAGAAAGCGTAGCAGCCGTTTATAGCGATCTAACTCGCTATTACAGAAATCGCTACTATATAGTGATTAGTAAGAGTTTGTACTAGTAGGAGAGCGCCAGTTGTAGCGATGTAACCCGCTATATGAATTTCGCTCTTATAATAGGAGAGCGCAGCAGCCGTAGCGATCTAACTCGCTTTTGTATATTTCGTTATTAGTAAGAGTTTGTCGCAACAAATTTCTGCTCTTATATATGAGAGCACAAAATCGCTACGTTTGCGAGAGAGTAAAGTCCCCCATCTCATCGCAGGTCAGGTTGGTGATCACATACCGTCAATGACAGAGGAGGAAATTCAACGGGTTGCTGAAGAGGTCAAACGCTATTATACAATTCATCTATGTCAGATTCAAGCTAATCCACTGAACAGCGAGCTTCTAATTAAATTAGAACGGATCTTCACCAATCTAACGTTGATGGAAGAAAACAAAGGTACCAAGCACAAGACACCGCTTCCATACGACGACCTCCTCAGGACAAAAGTCAACGGAGTCTATGCCAAACGCTTGTTGGTGGAAGGTGAAGGTGGTGTGGGGAAGACCACTTTCTGCGCCAAGATCGCTTGGGACTGGATCAACGGAAAAGGTTACCAAGATTTCAAACTGGTTCTTGTCATCCTTCTTCGCGAGGCAAAGGATAAGACTGTTGGAGAGATACTGAAAACGTATCTTTCTGACAACAATCCGGTCACAGCCAAGCAGCTAGACAAGCACATCCTCTCAAATTCGCATGATGTCTTTCTTGTCATGGACGGCCTAGATGAGTCTACTGTAGATCTTAACAGCATTCAGCAAATCGCCCTGATCACTCTCAATAGGCTGTTCAAGTCAGGGACAGTACTAATTACATCACGACAATGGAGATCAGATGAGATTAGGGAGAATGCCTCTCTCAGAAAGGTGATTGCTTTCATTACTGTGGAAGGTTTCTCTGATGAAAACCTCTCTTCCTACATAACCAAGTTCTTTCATCCAGATACAGTTTCCTCTGAAGATCTGAACCGATTCATATCAACCAACGATGTGATAAGAGGGAACATGGCCCCCTACCCCATATACGCAGCCATGCTGTGCATCATGTGGAGAAAATTTGATGGAGAGCGCCGAGAGGCAATGTCCAAGCTGCAAACATTCTCCCAGCTATTTCATGAGATGGTCCACTTTTTGGTTGATCATTACCTATCGAAGCACATTCCATCTTCAGGTATGGTTGAAGGAAAATTAAGGGAGAATCGTTCAGATATTCGTCATCACCTGCTTCAAATTGGCCGCATTGCCTTCCAGGGGCTTCTGGAGAGACGGTTGGTATTCACAGAAAAGTTTCAAAGCTGTCCAGAGTCTATAGATGTAGGCTGCAAAGTTGGTGTACTCACCAGAGAACAGAAAGTTCTTCCGAGGCGAGACAGAAGAAATAATCGGAATTCAGTGATTCAACCGGTGCAGTTCCCTCATAAACTCTTCCAGGAATATCTATCAGGAATGTATCTTGCATCTCTTTACAACTCAAACCGTAATGAGTATGACGGGTTGATGGCGAAAATCATAACGGAAGCAAGAGAATACCGGTACCTACTGTACTTCACCTCGGCCCAGCAGAAGGAGATCGGATTGGATATCGTATCTCGTCTCACAGCATCGGAAAGACAGATTTCACATTATGCCAGTAGTAATGATGACTTCATCGTAGATGTAGCATACGAGAGCCAAGACCAAGCAGTGGCCAAAGCAGTGGCGGAACATATCTCTGAGTCCAACGAGACACTGAAGATCACCGAGAAGATGCAGGCACACACAGTTTCAGGGCATATTTTCATCACGAATCATCGTAAAGTGGTAAGGAAAGTAACGTCGAATTGTTCAACTTATTCATTTCAACCTTGTATGATCTCTTTGAGTGATAAAGTTTCTATTTGATTTAAATTTCATTCTCTCAGACCAGGGAGATAACGTCGTTTGGTTTGAACACTTAACTGTATACATATACCCTGTATAATATAACAATGCTTTGAACCCCGATATGCGCTAATAGGGCAACGCATTCTGTAAAAACTTCCCTTCACCCACATGTTGAAAAGATGCTTGATAAAATCAATTTTCTTTAAAGGTACTATGTCCCATTTGCAGGCCAAAAAATGAAAAGGTTAAATTCCAACGGCATTTGAGAGACAATACTAATTTAGAACTTCCCTAAAAAAGGGGGGGGGCTTGGAAATGTCCTTAAGTGGGAAAATAACGACTATTAGTTGTCGAATCGACTTAGGAGCTATAGAGCCAGTAAGTAATAGTCTGATTTTTCAGACCATTGTACCGAATGGTCGTACGTTTTATGCTGCGCAAAGATTCAATCAGTTTAATTTTGGCCATTACAAGAAGTGGGTTATTGATGTAGACAAATGCTCATGTACCCTTTACAGCTCATTTTATGTATGTTATTACCAAAGATGAAAAAGCCAGTCAGTCACTCAATAGTGTCTGACAGTGAAGTCTAGCAAGTAAACGGGTTTCCTTGCATAATTTGAATATTAGGACACTGCTAACGTTTAAATTTCACAGATAGAACATACATGACATATTCATAAATCCTGCAAAGTTCTACAGAATTTGATGTTGGCTGCAAAAGGGACAAAGTATCTTTAATCATGATGCATGTTAAAAACCACTTCTATGGATCTAGTATTAGTGCAACTCTGATTATCATTTTTAATCTGAAAACTGCAATAAACACGAATTTTGTTTTACTACTATTATCTACAAGAGTTAATGAGTATTAGGACTTAAGTCTGTTAATAGGAGTTGTGATTAATTGTTATTGTAGCACAACCGGTTTTGCGTGTATTTGCAATGAAATATTGTTTAATAATATAACACTTTTAATATCACGAATTCCAATAGGATTTGCACGTGCATACTTTTCAAGCCAGTATGATAAAACGCCAACTTGAATTATTATGAGATAACATACAGAACCCAGAAAAGTTTATATTTGGTGGGATCAGAATAATCCCTTTAAAATGCATAATGTTATTATTAGGTTATTTGATGTTCTTCTTGATATATAGATTATGGAAACAAAATAAGAACCAAACGGAAAATGGAAGAAAACAAAAACATATTAACAAAATCAGTATCGATTAAGGTGATTAATCAGGATAATATGGTATTATTTTGATAATTTATGTTTATTTATTTATTTTTATTTATTTATTTTATTTCCAGGCAAGATGATACAAAACATAGAAAACATCACAGGGTTGACAAAATGATTTAACATTAACAGTATGATATTTAGCACCAGCCAATGCCTGGGGTCACCTAAAAGAATTTAAAAATTCTGTCGAGAGGCTCTCCACATTGGCTGGTGCATACATAAAGCAAAATATAAGGATAAGGTAAACATCAATGCAGCAAAATGTGTGTTCCTATATACGGTAATATACATGTAGATCAATTACTGTTAGGATTATTATTTAAAAAAGGATTGAAAAAGAGCTGTTTCTAGCCTCACGATATTATTTGTGTACATGTACATTGTAGGATCACCTGATTATTGAGAAGCCATGTGGACGGATGGCTTCAGAGGACCTGGCTGAATTCATGTGCTCATCACGATCACTGAGATCTGTGACGATCGCTAGTACTATGCATGATGTCTTCTACTCGGTGCTTGCGAATAAAGTAGTCGACTCCAAGGTCAGTATAAATCTGTGCATTATCCACATTGTGTTATATTTGGTACAGCATTATTTCTTTTTCTAAGTTTTCCTGATGTCATGAGATTAAATTGAATTAGGAGAATACTGGGAAACGGAGGTTTATTTTTAGAAAAATAAATTTTAATTTCAAACGACTTGAATTTTCATTTCATTATTAAAGCTAGTGGCTTTCTACAACAAATATTTTCTTCATCTTTGCTCGCTCTAATCGTAATGACCTAATTTTCCCTAGTATAATAGAAATATTACTTTAGTGAACGGAAAAGAAAAAAGAAAGGAAGATATCAATATTCAGAATGATTTGTGTTTCTCCCCGATCGGCGAACACGAGAGAGACAGTGTGATTACCGAATCTAAAAAGATCCCCTGCTCTGGCATCCACTTTATTACAATGTCGTTGTGAAGTATCACTTTAATGATGTTAATGTACGATAACACAACAGGGTTTCAGGCTCTCCCCGTAAATTTCACATCTTTATCTTCAAGGGCGATTGCTTCACTCATCTATACCCACTTCTCCCACAGTCAACTGGTCATATGATCTAGATCTCTTGAAGTTTTCAATTACTTTTCCGATGGCGTGGAGACAATTTTTTGACCTACTCCATCCCACTTTGTTGTTTTTCTTGTCAAAATGTCGTTTGTTTCACCCAATCATTAATTATTTTAAAGTAATTTTTGAGGCATATTTTATAACAGCATATCTTTTCCACATGCTCTGCTATCACAAACAAATTATCATGAAGGTCATAACATGTGAATCATATAAAGTTAACCCTTAATGTATAAGGGCGGGGGATGGGACCCCTCCTATCTTCATTTTCGTTACCTCACAGCCGCTGGGCATTTTGCAATATCCTTTCATCCTTTCATATTCCTTACGCACATTTTGATACCATGTTCGTCAAACTCGGTTTTACCTGTCAGATGTGACATAACAATTAGACTGTGCATGTCATTAAAATTGCATAAATTCACAAACAGACAGTTTTTCGAATAGAGATTTAAATGTATATCTTCATAGCAAGGACATGTGAATTGACATCACATCTTATTTAAGCGTTTTCAAATTAATGTTAGGATTTCATTAAAAATACATTCATAAGAAATTACTGAGAATACATAAGAAATTAAAAATATTATATAGGTTTTTGCAGCCAATTTGCAATTTGTTCATTCAAATTTATTAACGTGTATTCGAATTCACATAGAGGTCGCTCGCAGGTCAATTCGGGAATTCAAATTCAAAATCCGAGCAATCAATTTCATTTATCGGCACTGTTCGGTGAACTCAAATTCACGAATGTGCGTACAATTTTCTACTACGTGCATTCAATTTAGTGTAATATTGAGAGGGATTCTAGAAAAGAGGGAAACTTTGATTTTTTTTTTATTGATTACTTGGAATTATTTTTCATCACTGTTACACAATGAAATCTCCACAGTTTAGTTAATGTTCTTTGTTTATCTGACAATAATTGTTGCCTTTTGATCAGGTATATTTGATTATCATATCGCAAATTATATACATGACCGTACTACACCTTTCTTTCTATATATATATATATATTTATATGTATACATGTTCGAAATAATTGGAAAAATTGGTAGAGTTTTAGAACATCAGAACTAGTGATTTGGAGGTGGTGCCTGCTGTAGTACTGCGGAAAGCACTTTCATTCAATTTTTTAAAAAATTCAATTACTTTGAAATTAATTTCCACAAACTTGAATGAAAAGAATTTTTCAATGACATTTTTCTTGTGTAGGATGTATATATACCAGTTATGTGTTTGTGCTCCTCTCTCTCCCTCTCCCTCTCCCTATCACGCCCTTTCTCTCTCCTTCTCTCTCTCTTCCTCTCTCGCTCTCTATTTCTCTCTCCCATTATGTCACCCTATCCCCATTCTTTATCTCGCGCTCTCTGTCTCTCTCCTCTCTGTTTTTCCCTCTCCCACCCTTTCTCTCTCCCTCTCTCTCACTCGCTCTCTCTCTCTCTCTCTCTCTCTTTCTCCCATGTCACCCTCTCCCCAATCTCTCTCCCTCAACTTTTCTCCCCTTATGGCGTTCATTCAGTACTGAATATATACGGTACGCCATATTTTCAGCTATATAAGAAAATTCAGTTATCAATAAAGAAAACTGAAAATAACAAATTGTAATAATATAATTTATTCACCAGTATCTAAATTAATTAGGAGTCTCTTGATGGTCTACAACTTCGTTATTTTTTTTTATTACGTTTATTCTATTTTACTTTACTTGTGAGCTGTAGGCATACTTAAAGTTAGGCCTGTTATTTTGAAGTTTATTTGAAGCGACCTGTTCTATGAATATATATTAAGATGGCACATTGAGGCTTCTGTGAAAACTTGAGTATTATTTTTGTTTCTTTCATTGTGTTCCTGTCTAAATCTGAGAGAACATTTCTCTTTCAATGATATACTTATTACAATGAAATATAAAATGCTTCTCTGTTTCAGTGATGTTACAATAATCACAATTTTCTGTTCCACATAAACCTACTTTTTGCCTTTTGTTGGTTCAGTTGAAGAACACCCATTATTAATCTATGTAATATTACTTCACTGTATCTGTTAACCTTGATTGATATACCTGAACGATTCTCAAATCGTTTTAGAGGTGACCGGTTCGTTTCTACTTTTGCCTTTTGTTGGTTCAATTGAAGAACACCCATTATTAATCTATGTAATATTACTTCACTGTATCTGTTAACCTTGATTGATATACCTGAACGATTCTCAAATCGTTTTAGAGGTGACCGGTTCGTTTTCCATCTTTCTTCCCGAATTTCACGTACTTTTTTTCTCAGTATTGATTTCAGTTCTTGCACGTTAAGATCATTGTTAATTTCTATGTTTTCTTTAATGCTTTCTTTGCAAAGCAATCTACTACTTCATTCCCTACTAGTCCACAGTGAGATGGGATCCTTTCTAGCGTTATGTTTTAATATACTTCTATATTGAAGATGTGTTATTTATATCAGTATGTCTATTACACAATTTTCGTTTTTTCTGAGACTCTATTGCATTAATTGCACTCAGAGAATCTGAAAGAATAACAATACCATCATAAATATTCAAGTTTTTAATCCAATCTAAGGCCATAATAATGTATTTTCATCGCTGGAACGTAGAAAAGTGCTGCCGCATGGCCTTTCTCTTGTGATCTATAGATCCGTCTGTGTATATATGTAAGTGTGTTTTAAACCTAGTGTTTATTATTTTAGAGATTCGGCTTTTTGATAGTGTGGGTTGTCATTCTTGCTCATTAGAGTATTAGAGAATTCAGTGGATATAGCGGGTGGTTTGTAATGCCATGAAGGAAATGGTATTTCTTTAGTTTCTTCAACCTCATCCGATTCTTGAACCATTTTTCTCATGTAGTATTCTAAAACCAAGTGGGTTAACTCCTTTCTTTATTTTAAGATATTCATAATGCCAACAGTACATTTTTGGCCTGGGTGATGGGGGGTTGATTTCACTTAAAAATAGTATCTATTCGTCAGCATTTTTTCTCCGTATGTCTAGTAGTTCTTCTCCTGTTTCTTTAAGCAAGGTTTGTAATGAAGTTCCAAAAGGGCCACCGGTCATATTTTTTAAAGCCTTATATTGTACTGAGTTCAACGTATTCTTCACTAAGTTTGAAGCCGAATCATGTGCTTCGCATCCATAGTAAAACAGTGAACGTATTAATGCTTTACAGACAATAAGCATATAGAGTACAGAGTAGGAGAATATATGATTATAACTGCCATGTTATACCATTTTTTTTCTTCAAAATATTCAATTTTATTTAACATATTTGTACTATATCCTAAATACGTCCAACTTAATTTTCTATCACAAATTAAACCTAGGAATTTGTGCTCCTGTACATAAGGTAAGGGTACTACTCCTTCAAGTTTCAGTTCACATTTTGTATTACAGTTTGTAAATAGAAGTGAAACTATTTTTCATGAGATATTGAAATTCCCCAGTATTTGAACCATTCATTTACCCGATTAAAGTTTGTTTTTACTTTGTTTTGAAAAAAACTTGCCATTTTTTCTAGATTTTCCTATATACTCTTCCTTTTCCAAAGGTATATCATGCATCATAATGTTGAATAAAATTGGACTAAAGGGCACTTCCTTGTGGTAATCCATTGACTAGGGTAGATGTTTTAGATAGTGTGTGCCCGTTCCTCACTTGGAAGGTTCTGTTCTATAATAAGTTCTTAATAAATGTAAACATATTTCCTTTTACTCTTTTTGTGTAATTTATATAATAAACCATATTGTACAACAACTTATCATATGCCTAATAGTTACATCCAAAAACCAAACTAGAGTATGTTCATGATTCCCTAAGCTTTGCTGGATACTGTTTTCAAGTAGTATAATATTGTCTGTGGAGCCTCTTCCTCTTCTGAATCCACTCTGTATGCTCTTTATGATCGGAAAAATACCAATCTAGTCTTCTATAAAAACATCTTTTCTACTACCTTTATAAAGAGTGGGGTTACTTTTGTTGGTCTTTATGATGATGTTTTTTGTGGATCTTTTCCTTCTTTTAATACCGGTGTCAAAATTCCACGTTTACACAGTGAATGTGAATGTTAATGAAGTATGTTTCCACTTTCCCAAATTTTTGTCACAATTTTTAGCATTTTATTTTTAATCTGTACTGGTAATTTCTTGTAAATTTTATAGCCAATATTATATTTTTCTGGTGCAGGGCCTTTTTGATTTTCCAGGACTTGTTTAATTCTTGCATAGTAATATTTTGATTAAAAGGTTGATTTCAACAGTGTTCCTGATCATCGTTGACATTTCTTGTAAATATTCTTTAACTATATTTTCGGCTTGCTTATATATAGGATTTCTCGGTCAATTTCGTAAGTTGGCCACACAAATTCATTTTATGTTCATTCAATTTCGCCAATTCTGTCACCGCAGCTGTAATTTTGCGTTCAAATTCGTTTTTTAGCATTTAAATTCATAAAACGATCATTCTTTTCCTTCTTTTAATAATAAGATTTACATGTTTAATTTGTCTGCAAAACGTGTGAAATTGTATGCAAAGAAACGAATTTGAATTCACGGAAGACGCTATTACGTAATCGCGAATCGTCTGGCTTTAAATTGAATGAAAATTTTACGAAAACAAACACGTTTTAATTCGAATGAAAATAAAATGTTTTTGAATGATCGTTTTATGAATTTAAATGCTAAAAAACGAATTTGAACGAAAAATATCAGCTGCGGTAACAGAATCGGCGAAATTGAATGAACATAAAATGAATTTGTGTGGCCAACTTACGAAATTGACCGAGAAATCCTATATTTTCTATTTTACGTATCATATTCCTAATGTCTGTCATTGATGTGAAACAAGTCATTTCCTTACAATAGGTGATCAACTTATAGTCTTGTTTGGCTTGTCTTTTGTGCTTCTGCTTTCTTTTCCAGGTAATCTTCTTATCGTCATGACCTAGTCTCCCTTCGATCCTCCTCTTCTGCCAGATTCCTCCGTTCATCTTCCTCCATGCAATTAATTCACGGCCCACTTACAAAAACCCGTTATGGAGACCGTGCCTTTTCATCGATTGCTCCCACCGTCTGGAACAAACTCCCACCCATATTCAAAATGCCCCATTCATTGAATCATTCAAAACCCTTCTCAAAACCCACCTGTTTAATCAGTTATAGTATACTGGAGGCGCACACAAGTAGTTAATTCTATTTAACTTAATTATATTTTATTAGTAATATTTTATTTTATTTTGTTGCTTTTAAGCTATTGAACATGTTGAATAATTATACTGAGTGGGTTAGACAATACCACCTGTGCGCTTAGAAACGCCCGTATTAAGCGCCCTATAAATGTAATTATTATTATTATTATTCTCTAGTTTTTATTTTCACTGCTAAATATCTTAAGAGATTTCTTTCTTTTATACTTTGATAACATTCCTTGTTTCACCAAGAAACAGGATTTTGTCTTTGTTTTGATTTCACCTTTCCTACACGTATCATTATGTTATTTAAAGTTTCTACAGATGTAATGTACGCTTCTTAGCATTGTGTTCGTCTATATTTATCATCTCTTCTTCACATACTTGTTGGAATTTTTCCTAATTAATATTAGCAAGTGACCAATTTATTTCTTCCGGATCAATCTTTGAAATATTATTTTGATTTACTATTTCTATCAATATAGGCAAATTATCACTTCCTAAAGTGGTAATATTCTACGTTCCAAGATATCTTATGTGAAAAATTTGGAGATGAAATACATACAACTAGTGATGAACGCTTTGTCGTTCTGTGGTCAATTCTTGTACCTTCCCAAAGATTACAAATCGTAAAATCATGTTTCAACATATAATTTTTGATTTATTTTCCATTTCCGTCGGTCTATTCACTACCCCCATGAAGTGTTATGTGCATTAAAATCGCCTTATATAATTTTACTTTTAGATTTTTTACATGTTTTATTATATTATCCAATATCTGCGGTGTTATCTTTTTACATGGATTAAATATGTACATTGATTGAAACATATATTCTCCGTTTGACATTCTATGTCTTCATGTTCTATAACTTTGCTATGTCCTAACGAATCATGGAAGTACAAAGCACATAGCACATAGCATCGTACGACTGTTTTACTATTTCTATAAACTCCTTCATAATTATTTGTATTAAAATGTTCGTGTTCCAACAACCAAGTTTCTTGCATACAAATTAAATGAATTATTTTTTTACTATTATTTGTGTGAAGTCTCAGCTCGTCTCCGTGACCTTTTATGCCCTGCGCATTCCATTGCAGTATATTTAGGGTCACAGAGGCGAAGAGACTAAAATACCAGGCCAGTAACATTTTGTTCATTTAACATTTCTTCGGTGAGATTGAAGAATTTGAGAGCTCCTCCTATAATCAGGCTGATTGGGTTATCTTTTTTTTGTCATTTCTTCTACTCATTATTCTTTTAACACCCACGACTTTCTGTCTAGTCAGTTCGTTTTGAATTTCTTGTTCTGTCAGTTCGATAGGTACTCCATAGATTACTCCTTTCACCCAGTTTTCGTTCACACTTCTCATTTGCTTAGTGTTTTTACACTTTACCATGATTCCATTTCTTACATGCTTGACATTTCCACTAGATTGTTTCTCACCACTGAACGTATGGCTTTAGCTATCACGAGATGTCGTGCATTTTAAGCGTGTCTACTTCTCGACTTTTTTTACTTCGTCGTTTCAACTCCATGTTTTTTTCCTGAATTGATAGTCATAAAACTATCGTCTGTTTCGTTACCCTGCTCCGGAGCGGAGGCCGACATGGTACAAAATGGCGGGAATTTCAAAAAGACTTGACAGGTTTTTAAACAGTGTTAGTATACAAAATCCGCCCACTAATTTTTGCTTACCCCTGTGATTTCTTATTCCGATACGGATATTCAATAGATATTCCAAACAAGATATTAAATAAAGGAGATTTGTTATTGTAAAATCCAAATACTTCTTAAGTGTAACGAAATTACGTCCACGGCCAATCAGGGATGCCCTCTATCATATTTAATTTCCATATAAATACTTTATGCAAATTTAAGTATGCATCTATAAGTTGCATACAAACTAAAATGAATATTTATACTTCTTATAAAGAAAAACATTTCTCCAATATTGTATCGTTATTAAGATCTCAGACATGTCTACAGACAAGAATATAGAGTCCTCTGAAAAATGCATTAAAATAAAATTCTGCATAGTTGATTTTGTTTCTTCTTTAGGGACACATATATACATTTTGTACCATTTAGCTCATTACGGTAAACGGGAGAGACATGCAATTGTCGCGTTAATCGGACATTACACGGCCGAGATGACGGGTGGGGTGATCCACTAGAGGTTTACTTATCTCGATAGTCAAACTACATTGGGTGATTTTACTGTATAAACTAGTACGCTGTTGAGAAGGAGCAATTAGGAAAAGTTTAACGTTTTAGGAAGTGGAAGCAAAAACAAAACAACAACGAGCTCTCCGTCATAAACGTGATAAGACAAAAACAGATTAAAGATAATAACCATATGGTATAACCATTATATTCCATGGGACAATACGGAGGGCTATGGATGTGCTGATGGAGTGACGGCTATTTTGATTCAGAATTGCTGGTGATAATAAATATATGAATTCAAAACCTACAAAATGAAAAAATCGAATCTCTTCGTTCCCGTCGTTGTGATTTTGTATCCCATCGGAAACTGCCAAATGCTGTGAGTCTATTTTTCACACATTTGTGTAACGTCTTTCAAACAGATTTTCAAAGCAATATCTCAATCAAATAAACTGTAAAAATAACGTTTTGCTTTTGTAAGTGAATGAGAATGGTGACTGTATCATGAAACGTTAGATATAATTCACTATAGTACTATAAGCAATTTTTTATCCAACATGATGTCGTACTATTACAACAGATTGAGACTCTGAAAATCCGCTCTGGTGATCTAAGGGAACGTCGCTATGCATCACGTAATCTTGCTCAGTTCATCTGTAAGATGCCATATCTGAAGAATCTGACACTCGACGGTCAGTATCACGATGACTTCTACACAACATCATCGTCGATTGCATCATCAGCAAAGGTATTGATTCGATCATATATTTTAGGACTCTTAGCAAATCACTTCATGTGTTGTTATACTGGAGGTGTACTCTTTTCCATAAAGTCAAGCGCAAGTGTACAATGCCGTTAAGAAGAAGCAAGTAGGAAAAGTCAAATTTTTATGGAAGTGGAGGCAAAAGTGAACTCAATAATAATACAAAAACAGACTGAAGATTTTAAGATTGATTATAAATAACATAAACCATACTTTTTATTCCATATGACAATTCGAAATGCTACGGAAATGCTGATGGAGAGACGTCTATTTCAGTTGTGAATGCTGATGAGACTAAATATTTTAATTCAAAAACCTACAAAAATCTCTTCGTTTCTTCTATTCCTTTGGAAACTGCAAAGTGTTTTATGTTTATTTGCTTTCACTTTTATGTTATGTTAAATTTGATTTTCAAAGTACTATTTAAATCAAATGTCAGAATAACGTATTGCTTTTGTAAATGAATGAGGATGGCAACTGCATCATAATGGTAAAGTGTACAAATATGTTCAAAAAGTGTAATGTCAGCAATTGTTTATCCAACGTAATCTTACAATTATATCAGATTGAGACTTTGGGCACTCAGGATGTGGACCCCACCCTCTCACTAATTGATAGTGGATAATGGATCTGGGGAAAATTGTATATGCATCTATGTGTTTCATACAAACTAAAATGAATATTTTTACTTCTAATAAAGGAAAATATTTCTCCAATATTGTATCATTTTCAAGATTCCAGCCATGTCTAGAGACAAAAAATGTAAAGACTCCTGAAAAATACATTTAATTGGCAATTCTGTATAATTAGTTCACGCTTTTTACAATATGCTTTCCAAAATATAAGTATAGCCTATACTTATATTTTGGAAAGCATATTGTAAAAAAAATATACGATCTTTCCCCTTATGGGAAAAAGGAAAGACATGCAATTGTCGCGTTGATCGGACATTAAACGGCGGAGATGACAGGTGGGAGATTCACTGGAAGTATACACATTTCGATAGTCGAACCAAATTCGGTGATTTTACTGTATAAACTAGACAGCCGTGAAGAAGATGAAATTATGACAACTTTTAAGAAGTGAAAGCTAAAACAAAAAAGAGCTCTCTGTCATAAAAATGATAAAACAAACACAGATTAAAGATTGTAACACTGATAGTGAATAATATTCTTTTGTTTTCATATTCCATGGGGCAATACGGAGGGCTATGGAAGTGCTGATGAGAATAAATATATAAATTCAAAACCTACAAAATGAAAAATCGAATCTCTTCGTTCCCATGTGTGTGATTTTGTATCCTGTTAGAAACTGCCAAATGTTCTTTGTCTATTTGTTCACACATCTGTGTTAAGTGATTATGAAGGACGATTTTCAGAGTAATATATCAACCAAATATTAGAATAAAGTATTGTTTTTACAAGTGAATTTTTATAAGTGACTGTATCATCATGTAATGTTAGATATAATTTAGTATAGTAATTTCAGCAATTGTTTATCCAACACAATATCGTATTATTATAAAAGATTGAGACTCTGGACATTCAGTGTTTGGACCCCCTTCTCAGTCCGATATGCAAATACGGAAGGTCTAACGAGATTACCGAAATCATATGCCGGGGGGGGGGTATCTCATTTCTGAAAATCTTGTATCCGCAACTATAAAATGTCGTCATTGTCTTCAGGTTCCTCCCGAACGAAAGCACTTGTTTTTTCTTTTCTGAGTAGCGTGTTTGAGGACTAGTTTGCCACCGTTCTGCCTATTTGTTTTATTCTCTTTTGTTCTGTAAGACATTAGATCATGAGCCTACTCCTTCATTCATCTTTTCCCACTGCTCCCATAGTCCCATAGGTCAATTATGATCTAGAAAATATTCGAGATGTCTCGTTGTGTTCGTAATGTCGCATAATACTTCTTAACATACTGTCCCCCTGTTGTTGCTGTCGTTGTTGTTGGTTTTATTTAGACACGGCAAAAACACACTTTTAGTACGTCTGTGTGTATGGTATTACACAAATGAAATTAGACAACAAAATTATACACCGGAAAAAAGTACAATACAAACATATTTTCAAAACACAAGGCATTACATATAAATGAAGATAATATATAATAATACACATTTATTAGGTGTTTAATACGGTTGTTTCTAAGCGCACCATTGTCTGTCTACAAATTACCAACCAAAACTTATTTATAAAAAAACACAAATTATACATCTGTTCTTTATTCAATAAATCATGCATATATACAATAATACAAATAAAAACAAAAATGAGATCAAACATCAGATCAAACATACAAGGAATATCATGGTGTGCACCTCCTTTGACCGATTAATTATATAGATTAATTATGTAGAGTTTTACATATAGCAGAAGAAAAGAGAAATGCAGATTATGACTAGGCTACCAGTGAAAGTGAAGATAAGTAGAATAAGGAAGGGGCAACAAAAGAGAAAGTCAAAGATAGAAGAAAAAATACAAAATTTACAATACATAATAATATTGGGTAAAAAGCATTAAGAAAAACATTAGAAACATCTTTTAAATGGCATATTAATGATATCTTCCGTCTTGAACTGCTGTAATAATTTTTTTGTAATCTTGCTTAGCACGTGACAGACATGGTAATTGATTAAATAATTTGGTACTGGCATAAATGCTACCCAATCGCATAAAATTTGTTTTTGGTTTACCAATGTACAAAACAAAGTGTAGTCTGAATTTGTTAGACAATAAACGTTTTTTTTTTCAAAAATGAATTCCGGAGCATAACGAATGTGGTAAGATTTTTTGCAATAATTTAAAAACAAAGCATACAGCTTGTATTTTCCAATGTAATTCAAGGCGATCAATATCCAAATATGTATATAAAAGCTCGGAGCTAAATCTGGTATCAACTTTCAGAACAATGCGTAAGCCCGATTTTTGTAATACTTGCAACTACTTGATTAAAACTATACCAGCATTGTACCGTACGATGAAACAGCAACCAAAATGATGTTGAAAAGGTGCTTTATACAACATGACAGCAGTTTTCTTGTTCACAAAAGGCCTAATTCTTTTAAAACAATATCAGTTACAAATTATCTTTTTCTTCGCAGATGCAATATGGGCGTCCCAACTGAAAGAAAGTTTTAAAATGACACCAAGATATGTACATTCATCAACCCGTTTTAAACGTTTCCATCAATAAAAAATTGAGCATTTTCAAAATAATATAATTTTTTCTTTAACCCAAATAGCATAAATTCCCATTTCTTTACACTTCAGCCTCTTTGAAATCAATAATAAATCTTCATTTAAGCAAGAACAAAAATGATCCCGGTTAACAGAAGCATAGTAAAGACATGTGTCATCAGCATAAACAGACATCGCGCTGTGCTTAACAACATTAGGTATGTTATTAATAAAAATAATGAATAGCAATGGGCCCAAATACTGCCCTGAGGTACAGCATATGTGACACAAGCGGGGCATGATTTACTCCCATTTACAATTGAAATTTGTTTTCTTAAAGAAACATAATCTTCAAACCATCGTAAGCTATCCTCACATCCAAGGTAATGTAATTTTCCTAGTCAGCGTAGGTTGATCCCTGCAGCAGTAAATATCCCATAAATATTTGACTTACACCATTAGTTGTCAATACCCTCTTACTCGAACCAACTTGCCACGATTAAGTTAACACGACCTTCCACCGACTCGGTCTTACTCAGCGTAACTTCCTGAAGTCAGAGCCGGATCCCGGATTTTTTAAAAGGGGGGGGGGCGTGAAATGTACGAAATTGCGAGCGCAAAGCCTTTACGGTGTAGGGTCCGGGGCCCGCTTAAGGGCCCCGTAAAATTTTGAACCTTAAGATGCTCTTAAAACATTCTGAAGCATTTCTGAATGAGTAAACTGAACATTTATGTGAATTTTTTTTGGAAAGGTAAAAAGGGGGGTCGTGCCCTACAACCGCTAGATCCGCCCGGTGCCCGGGCGGTCGCCGCCCGGGCACCGACCTTATCGAGCATTTGCCGTCGAGCGATTTAGGTCGAAAATCGAAGCCGCTAGGTCAAAGGCTGACGAGCGGTCGCCGCCCGGTCGCCGCTGAGAGATCGGTCGGTCACTGCTGGGACGCCGGGCGGAGAAGCTCCCTGATTTAGCCCAATTTTGACCTAAAATCGACCGGCGACCAACGGAAAATCAACAGGGCACCGCCCAGGCATCGCTGGGGCTTTATTTCCTGCTCGACTTCTCCAAAAATCGTTGGGCGGTGCCTACATTCCAGCGGGGACCGAGCAGGCTACAAATCGGTCGGTCGCCGCTCTGAGTTGTGACCATAGCTTAATTTTCATTTTCGATTGTAAACAAACAACCCTCGTGAAAGGTCACATACACTCCGAGTGCCAAGTGAGAGCATCCACACGGTCAACGTACTCTCCCCTTTAGTCGTGTTAGTGCGTTACTCGGTCGGCGTAAAGGTCGGCGTAGCTAACACGACTATCGTTCAGCCGATCACTACTCCAACCTTTACGCGGACCTTACCATATTTACGCCGACTAACTCTAAACACGACCTTTACGCCGACCAAAATTGCCATCTTGTGAACACGGTTAGTGTGTGCTTTCTCTGAACCTATCTACGTTGTTTTCTAAAAAAAATGCGGGTCATTGTTCGGGCAGAGCGTGCTAAAGGGAGAGGGTTAGAAGTGAATGCAAATACAGGGAAGTGATCAGACATATCACTTATCACTTTAGGAACAGTATCATAAAATATAACTTGTTTTATTTTTTTTGGACTTTGGGTGCTTCATCATAAAGGTTTATGATATTAAAAGGTAATTCACCGAACAAGCATTTATCACAGAGCCAATCCGTATTCGAAGTCAGTACTGAGTTTGGAACAATTTAAATGAATCCATCTATTACAACAAAAACATAAAACAGCATTTTGGTTATACTTATGGGTAACTGAGTTACAACACGTTATGAACAGATATGTTTTAACCATTGAAGTTCGACGGTAAGTTAATACAGTGCAATGTCTTAAAAGACTAGAGTTTTGCTTAGTTAGTGTCCGACATAATGAATACGTTGCTGCCATCCTTTGTGAGGTCAGTGATTTTTCCGTGTTAAGTCCAAGTTCTCATCACGTTGTCACTTTTCCTTGCCTTGTAGAGTAGACTTGATTGTTGGCTGTCAAGTCTTCATGAACGTAAATTTGTGTGCGCTTTAGTTTACTCGAGCTCGGTACACTTTATCTCTGACATTGTAGCTACAGAACTTGACGATGATCACTTCTGGAGGTTTTACTTCACCTTCTACGCGGTTGCCCTGGTTTCGTGCGGGAATCCTGTGGGAGCGATCGATGTCGGCTGGGACAAGATCTATATCCATTTTCTCTTTGACTAGGATGATGATCGTTGCATGTATCTGTGCACTCGTTTGCTTTGACGGGAACTCCATGGAAACACAGACAGCTCCTTCGACTGTATTGTTCTAGTTGTTCTATATTTGCTCGGTTAACTTTGATGGTGTCATTGAGGTGATCTATTTGTTTGCTAAATTCGTTGAGCTTACGTGTTTTGGATTCTAACTCCAGCTGAAATGCGGAGTGCAATTCAGTAGCGAGCTTTTCATAGACGGCTTTGTTTACTGCATCAACAATTTCGCCGACAACAGCTGGAGAACGCAATGCATGAAGTATTTGGTCAGTCATGATCTCTTTGATCCTGATAGGATCACAATCTGAAAGAGTCGAGTGAGGTGGGGGTGGGATGTGCTGGTCTCGGTGTTGGTCTACTGGGGGAGCGGTAGATTCGATCGACAAATCATCAACAAGGTTTGCGCAATCCCTCGTATCAGAGTTGTTTTTTGCCTTTTTGCGGTTTCCTTTAGCAGCAGGTATGTTGTAATAGAAGACAAAATTCAACAGTCATGAAAGAAAATCAGTTTAAGACTTACCAAGGTCTTAATTGGCATGCAACTCAAAGATGGCTGCCGTTTGCCAATTGCAACTACAAAAATTGAATCACGTTCATATGGTCTGTTGATGTACAGAATCGCAACGGCAATCGATTTGTCCAATGAAGTCTAACAAAATTTGCAAGAATGATAATAATGAAAGATAAACGTTGACGTTAAGATCGATAGCACATGTTGTAGGCCTATGTTGAAAAGTCCAAGATGGCTGCCAATTTTTTTTCCGCCTAAAGTTGACACGTATTGTACTCATAGGCAGGTTATATATGTCCAGAGTCTAGCCAATAATATAATGAGTAAGTGAGTTATATAATTTTCAGATGATCTCATAGAGTTTGCTTACTTATGAACTGGTAAAATTCCTGAGATGAAATATGATGATCCATCAAACCAAAATGTGTGGCGGCCGATACTGTCCCATGTAGTGCTTAGCGTTCCGTATGTATTTCATTAAGGCGACGGCAAGATTTTAGTGATGAAATATACAATCCACAGTTCAATAAAAACGAAACAAAGTACTTGTGCAGACAAACGTTAAAATGTTTAAAAATGGGCAGAAGCATAAGTCTAGTTCTTAATGCGGATAAGACAAGTGTGATGCTTATTGGATCACGATCAGTTCTTAACAGAGTAAATGATTTTTCTGTCACACTAAACGGCAGCTGTTTGAAAAGAGTAAAAGTGGCAAAATGCCTGAGCGTCATGATTGACGAGGAGTTACGTTGGACGGAACATTAAAATTATTAAAACTGCTCAAAAAGTATAAGTGTAATTAAGCGAGCCAAAAGTTATGTTCCAACAAGATCTCTGAAACTTCTATATAATGCCATCGTTCTTCCTCATTTCGATTATTGTTCCTCGGTTTGGTCTGAGCGATTTCAAAGACAAACGATTAAATTACAAAAGGTTCAAAAACGAGCTGCACGTGTAGTGCTGGGAGAAGGATTTGAAGTATCTTCAAATGATATGTTTAGTCGCATAGGGTGGATGCCTATTCAAACACGTTTCCAGTTTGGACGTGCAGTGATTATGTATAAATCAATGCATGACATGGCACCAACATACTTTAAAAAAGATTTAAGTCATGTCAGTTCACTACATGATCACAACACAAGACATGCTGTGATGGATGCATTGCGTGTACCTAAATTTAGGACGGACACATGTAAAAATAGTCCTCTAATTTCTGGAATTAGAGTATGGAACCAACTTGAAAGATCTATTAAGACGTCACCTACTTTGAACAGTTTTAAACACACTCTAAAAGCCTTGTTCTCTGCAGATGACGTGTAAGTTATTTATTTTTTTTGGGGGGGGGAGTTCGTGCGAAGCTAACTAATTTTTCCTTTTGGCAAAATTATTAAATTTGGTTGACATGGTTAACTTTATATCATGTATACATACATGTATTGTATCCATTTTCAGCTTTCTTGTAAACAACCTAAGTGTATTAATTAAAGAGCAATCGAATGTAAATATGTATATAACAATTTTGGTATCCCTTGTGTTAAGCTATATCAGATTATTAAAAATTGTACGTTTTCAATCATTTTTTCTATTTCTTTTAAATACGTGGTTATCACCTATTCTTTATTTTATTTGCATTTTTTAATGATTTTCTATTTAAATTGCAAATTCCTTTCACATATTTCTTTTGAATGATCAAGGATAATTCTTGAATGATCATTTATTTCATGAGAATACCAATTAATTTGTATTATACCAGTTTATACGCTTGTGTATTAATCTACTTTGTTTTTGCTGCTGTTATTTGTTTTATTCTTACCAAACAGGGCCTCATGGAAGACCACCAAATTGGTGATATGTGCTACCCTGTATAAATATCAGAAATAAATAAATAAATAAACAGCAATAAGATGGTGATTAAAATGCAGTAGTATAACTCGATTTTCCGAATCTTTCCAGTAGGATCTCAAATTGTCATCACATTCCGAGAGGGTGCTATCTTTCTTTTGGTGTTAGCCATGTCACAGACGTGATTGGATCAGTCAAAACATATTGTTTCCCCTTGTCATTGCGTAGCAGTAATGTATAAACACCATTATATCAGTATCAAAATGATACAGGAACTATTGAAATTGGAACTGAATTCAGGTGCCAAGCCTTCTCCATTATCACAAAATACATGTGGATGAGTTGAGATCTGTTTCATTGTGGCAACGATATTAATATAATAAGAGATTGCTGAATCTTGAATATAGTTGTAGTGAGTTTGTAGTAATTATTCTTTCATCACAATGTTACTATAATACCAGATTGAGACTCTTGACATCAGATCTAAGGATCTCAATGGATTTCCCTCTGCATCAAGTAATCTCGCTCACTTCATCTGTAAGATGCCTCATCTGAAAGCCCTGACACTCGACGGTCGGTATCACGATGACTTCTACTCAACATCATCGTCGATGGCATCGTCGGCAAAGGTATTTATTAGATCATTAATTGTAGGACTCTAAGCAAGTGCTTACATGATTTGTTTTACTGGAAGTATATTCATTTCCTTAGTCAAACGAAAAATTTACGATTTTACTCTCCCAATTAGTACACCGTAAAGATTAAGGTAGGAAAAATTTAAAGTTTTAGGAAGTGAAAGCGAAAAACGAGCCATCTGTCATAAACATGATAACTAAAAGAAAAAGATTTTAGATTATCAGCTTGATAGTGAATAAAAAATACTATATTTTTATGACAATTCGAAGTGCTACGGAAGTGCTGATGGAGAGACTGCTTTTCTGCGTAATTGATTCACTCTACATATTTTTTTTCTCAAATGCATATTAGGGACAAATATATACCACCTTGATCATTATGGGAAAAGGGGAGAGACATGTAATTGTAGCGTTTATCGGACATTACACGGCCGAGAAGACGGGTGGGGGATCCACTGGAAGTTTACTCATTGCGATAGTCAAACTAAATTGGGTGATCTTATTGTATAAACTATTTCTTTTTTTGAAATAAATCTTTATTCAGATACAAAATCACGGATAACATCATACATAAATATTTGTAACAAACACTTAATCACATGTTTAAATGAGATCAAATTATATATCTGTATTTACTTGAAAGCAGGTTGTAGATGCATTTCCTGTAAATCATGAATTATCTTCATCCACTTAGTGGTATTCACATCTGTCGTCTTAGTTTTATTTTCCTCAACTTCTAGTCTGTATTTTAATATAGACAACAAATATTTGCTTATTATTTTCGTTGCTACATTTCTATTACATTTATTTACAACACTCGCTTTATAAATTGCAAATAAAGCATAATGAAGTAGTAAATTAATATCTGCAACATTTTCCTTTGCGTCATGAAAAGCATATAATTTATCTACAAGGAGTTACATAATAATATTTCAATAAAGTTCCAAAATGGATAAATCTTTTCGCATTAAAAAAATACATGAATTATGGTACCAGGTCTGTTACAGTAATAAAACAAATCGTTTTCTTTGATTTATTCAAATTCAAAATAGAATACATCATTGATTTACGTTTGTTATCTTTAAAATCATAAACTTGTCTGCCATATTTAATAATTTGCCTCCATCTTTGTTGTAAAGCGGTTTGTATTTTGGCATATTCACTCAACCATCTGCCATCATAATAAATAAGTTTATCTTTCAATTTGACTGTCAAGAATCTATTTCCTACCACTATATCCCCTAAAAATAATATACATGATTTTATCCAATTTTTATACAACAATGTTTTTCCTTTAAATTTGATATCACAATTTAACCAAATAACTTCTTTCGTAACACTTCCATAGGTGGGTTGTACATTTTTTACATAATTTACTTGCTTTACTGTAAACCACGTATAAAGTAAATCACAATAGAAATCAGGTATTTTTCCTCTTTAAGAATTCACATATTTTGGTAAACATTTACAATTCATAATGATATTAATCCCTCCTATTTTTTCAATCCAATACTCGAAAAAAATAGCCCATTTCCCTTTTTTCCTGGAGTTCTTTCAAACTCAGGAAGCTAAACAACCATGTTATTCTTAACGACATAAATTGTGTACACATGTCAACCATATTCATGCCTCCATTTGGATGAGTATTTATCATGTTTTCCTTTTTCACATATGCTCGAATACCCCATAAACAATTATAAAATAACTTTTCATCGCTTTTATCCATTCCATAGGGCACGTTAATAATTGAGCTGTATAAATCAATTTTGAAATCACAAGACTTTTTTTAAAATAACTACTTTCCCCTTAAATGTCAAATTCCTCCGTTTCCAAGAATTTAAAAGCTGTTTTATTTTAATGAATCTTTTTTGAGACCAATTCATATTCATACTCAAAGACTTATTCGTACTAAAATATATTCCCAGAGATTTAACAAAAGTATCACACCAACTTATCTTCTTTATTGTCTCTGAGGGAGAAGTATTACCCAGCCATATAGCTTTAGTTTTATTCGTATTTAAATTTATTCCCGATACCCTTTCAAAGTTTTCAATCACATGTATTACATTCCTTCCCGATTTAACGTCTTGTACAAAAATTGTCATATCATCAGCCAGTTGAGCTACCTTAATGTCTGTATTGTGTGTTCCGATAGTAATACCTTAAATATTTATATTCTGTCTTATTCTATTACTTAAAACTTCGACACTCAGAATAAAAAGTAGGGCAGACAAGGGACAACCTTGCCTTATCCCTCTAGATGGTTTAATATTGCCAGTAAACCATCCATTTACTGTAACTGATAAGCTTGGATTTGAATATAACAATTTAATCCATTGCCGAAAGGATTGTCTAAACCATATAACTGCAAACACTTCAATGTATATCCATTCCAACGAGTCGAAAGCTTTTCTAAAATCTGCAAAAATAATTGCCTGATCTTAAGCCGTTAAATTGTGGTAGTCAATCACGTCTTGAACTAGTCTAGCATTATAAATACCCTATCTACCCTTTAAATAGCCTACCTGATCTAATTCATTAATAATATCTGTTAACACATTCCGTAATATTTTGGTCAAAACCATTGCTAATATCTTGTAGTCTATAATTAAAAGAGTTATTGGTCTCCAATTTTCAAGATCCTGTTTATCTCCACCTTTAAACAATAAATTAATAACGCCTTTCCTTTGTAAATAATTTAAATGTCCTTTCTCAAAAGCCTCGTTCAAACTATGAAGAACTAGATCATTTACTTCCGACCAAAATTCTTTGTAGAATTCTACGCTTAATCCGTCGAACCCTGGCGCTTTATTAGGTTTCATACTTGTTATCGCTTCAGTAATCTCTTTCATTGTAACGAGCCCTTCGCATGCATCTGCTTCGTTACTATTCAGACGTGGTATTTCTACTTCTGTAATATATGAATCTATTAACTCTTCGTTACACCCATTTGACCTAAAGAGTCTTGAGTAAAACTTCTCAATAAACTTTAAGATTTTGTCCTTGTCGTACTCCAACTTTCCCCCAATCCTTAAACAAGAAATGGATCGTTTTGCACCGTTTCTTTTTTCTAAAACTAAAAAATATTTTGAATTACTTTCCCCTTCTTCAAACTGAGTTACCCTTGCTCTAACTCTAGCACCGTCACATAAATATTTGTAATACGCATTTAACTCCATTTTGACACTAGTCAACTCTTCTTCTTGTTCTTCTCTTCCGTTGCATACTTGATCGTGCAATCTTTCAAATTTCTTTTTTAATTCAAATAAAACTTTCCTTTCATTTAGTTTCATTTTTTGGGCAAACATAATAGTATAATCACGAATCTTGTCCCACAAAAACTGCGAACTAGTGTCAGACTCTGTCCTATGTTCAAATGTCACATTCTGGATAACATTTCTATTGTATAAACTATAGTACGCCGTTAAGAAGAAGCTATTAGGAAAAGCTAAACGTTTTAGGAAGTGGAAGCAAAAAAACATAACAAAAACCGAGCTCTCCGTCATAAACATGATAAAGCAAAAACAGATTAACAATTATAACAATGATAGTGAAGATTTTTTTTTCATTTCGTATTCCATGGAACAATACGAAGGGCTATGCAAGTTCTGATGGAGTGACGGCTATTTTAATTGAGAAATGCTGATGATAATAAATATAAAAATTCAAAACCTACAAAATTAAAAATCGAATCTCTTCGTTCCCGTTGTTGTAATTGTGTTTTCCATTGGAAACTGGCAAATGTTCTGAGTCTTGTTTTTTACACATTTGTGTTACGTTATTATGAAATAAGATTTCCAAAGTAATATGTCTATCAAATAAATTGTAAGAGTAACGTATTGCTTTTGTAAGAGAATGAGGGTGGCGACTGTATCATCATGTAATGTTAGATATAATTCAGTATAGTAATGTCAGCAACTGTTTATCCAACATGATGTCGTACTATTACAACAGATTGAGACTCTGCACATTGGCCCTTGTGATTTCAGTGGACGTCCCTATGGATCACGTGATCTCGCTGAGTTCATCTGGAAGATGCCTCATCTGAAGAACCTGACACTCGATGGTCTGTATCACGATGAATTCTACAAAACATCATCGTCGATTGCATCATCAGCAAAGGTATTGATTTGATCATAAATTTTAGGACTCTAAGAAAATCACTTCATATATGTTATACTTGAAGTGTACCCTTTTCAAACGCAGCGGACGATTTTACTCTCCCAATTAGTACACCGTTTAGGAGAAGCAACTATGTGGATCCCACCCCCCCCCCCATCCCCTCACTTATTCCGACGTGTAGAGGTGTCGTGGTCGAGTGGATACGTCACCGGTCTGTCGATCACAATGTCCGCTGTTCGAGTCCCGCCGCGGCACTAATATCCTTTGGCAAAACATTGATCTACATTTGCCACACTCAACCCAGGTGATGTAAATGGGTACCTGGCAGGAATGAATTCCTTGAAATGCTAGAGCGCCGTAATGGCAGCCGTTCTAAAGCCAAGGTAATAATCGGGAGCGCGAGGAGTGTTAAGTCTGACAGATTTGAGCGCTATACAAGAACCCAATATTTTTATAATTATTAAAAGTTCAATGTTTATGGACGTGGAAGCAAAAAGTGAACTTTCTGTCAAAATACAAATACAGACTGAAGATTTTAACATTGATAGTGAATAATATATACCATATTTCTCCATTCCATATGGCAATTCAGAATGCTACGGAAATGCTGACGGGGAGACGTCTATTTTAATAGACTAAATATTTTAATTTAAAAATCTACTAAAATGAAAAAATTGAATCTCTTCGTCTCGTCTATCCCTTTGGAAACTGCAAAGTGTTCCATGTTTATATTTTTTCACACTTTTTTGTTATGTAAAATTAGATTTTCAATCGCATGTCAGAATAACGTTTTGTTTTTGTAAGTGAATGAGGATGGCAACTGTAAATTGTAAAAATATGTTCAAGTCGTCTAATGTCAGCAATTGTTATATCAGATTGGGACTTCGGACACTCAGTATGTGGTCCCCCCCTCCCTCCACCCCCTCACTCATTCCGAAGTGTAACTGCAGGAGGGTCAGCGAGATTACCGAATCATATGCACGGGGAAAAAAATCCCCTCCTTTTTGACAATCATGAAACCACCACTATAATGTCGTCAATAACATAATCAGGGTGCTCAGATTTTTCCCTCATTAAAAGCACACGTTTCCTTTCAAGAGTAGTGTGGTTGGGGACTTGTTTGCGACCGTTCTGCCTTTTATTTTCGTTTGTTCTGTAAGACTTTAGATCATAAGCCAAGTCCTTCATTCATATTTACCCACTCCTCAGTCAACAGGTCAATATGATCTAGAAAATATTATCATTGTTTTTATCCGTAATGCCACAGTCCCGATTGGATAAATCAAAAAACCTATTGATCACCTGTGTCATCACATATCAGTTATGAATAAACACCATTATATCGGTCTCAAAAGAATCCATGAACTATTGAACTTAGTGCTAATTTCAGTTATCAAGTCTTGTACATCATTACACAATATATGTGATTGCGTTCAGAGCTTTTCATTGTGGCAGCGAAATTCATATAATTTTAAACATATTGCTGAATTCTTATTATTCTAATTTATTTTGTAATACTTTAGATCATGAACCAAATGGTAGAATCATACATACCTACTGCTCAATATACTTCTCAATATACACTTTCTATTAATATTACCTTACCTTAAAGGGATTGGGTATCTTTGTCTCAGATTCTAAACAAGATCCTGGCTGTAGCTCATGCTGCGATTTGAATTTGAATTTGAATTTCTTTATTGTCATGCACAAATAAAAGGAAGGCATTAAAATCATCTTAAGACTCACATTAGTGTAAAATGTAACAATACATTAACATATCATAAACAAATAACTAAAAATAACATAAATAACATAACAATGTAAAATAATTTAATCTCTCTGCTGAGAGCCAGAGGAATGCCAACCCGTATTATTTGTACTCCCCTGGCTCCCAACAGGCAATACGTACTTAAATATATTCTAGAAAATGTACATGACAACAATCAATGACATATAAATAGAACAAATCACAGCCAAGATCTAAAATCAATTATTTATCAATTATTAAAAATTTCAGATAAAAACTGTATATTTTTGCTAGCAGACATCTAGACTAACCGTACATCATACTGGATGTCAAAGAGGAGAGACAAGAGAGAGAAAGAAAGGGAGAAAGAGAGAAAGGGAGAGAGAGAGAGAGAAAGTAGAGAGGAACACCTCAGTGTGTGATGATGCATATACAATTTAATTCAAAACATTGCTTTGTAATAGACATTATAATTATTATTGCACCTGTGCTAGTACTGTTTTACATAAAATATGAAACACTATTATGCATGCCAAAAAGGCAACTGTTTGCCAGTACATGTACATATTATTAATTAATAGATACACTTTACAATTGAGAGAAGAAAATTGACGTCAAATAGAAGAGGCGAGAAGAGAGAGAAGAGAGACAAGAAAGAAAGAAAGAAAAGCGGAGAAAAGGAAAAAGAGGAAAGGAAGGAAAAGTGCAATGTGAGATATTGAATAAAATAGAAAGATTAAACTAGAACTTACCGTTTGAAGTTTGATCTTTATTTTATGAGAGTGTCGAGGAAGAGATTACATGAGATCCCGCTCTTCGCGCATGCGCACATACTTCGAAGCACCAAATGTGGCTGCTGAACCCATAGAAAGATGTAGAGAACTTAAATTACCTGTGAAGTCATAGGGTGGGAGCGGAGGGCATGTAATCTCTTCCTCGACACTCTCATACAATAAAGATCAAAGTTCAAACGGTAAGTTCTCGTTTAATCTTTCTATTTTACTTCGTATGTCTCGTTCAAGAGACTAAATGAGATTTTGAAGCACAGCAGTAACATTTGGCTGTTGTACAAAATACGTTTGAAAAACTAGTATCCAGAGGTAAATAAAAGATGTACCTTGCATCTTGTTCAGGATTACTGTTCTAAAATCACTGTTGTGAAGGCTCCCTGTCCCTTCACTAAAGGTTTGTCGTAGAACTTCCTGAATGTCTGTTCGTTAATTAGCCCACCCTACCCGGGTGAGAATATTGGAAATAGGCAGGTCTGCTCTCTTTGCTGCAGAGACCACTGCCGCACGTGTTGAGTGTGATTTATATACAGACTAGCAGGGCCCGTGGAAAATCCACGGGATTCTAGGGAGGGTGGGGGGTTGAAAATAGATATGTGCTATCGATTATTATTATCAATATTATATTTTTTTGTTGATTTTTTTTTTTAATAATATTTTTTAAAGATAATTTCTTTTTATCATTTTATGATTTTTCTTCTTCTTTTCATTAATATTGTACTCGTTAGAATATCAACCTTTTGTTTGCTGTCCCATGTATCATTTTGAATTGTTTTTTTATAAATATGTATCATGTAATAAAACTTGAAAATTGGAAGAAAACAGTGAAATCAATAATTTGTAATTAAAATTGATGCATATATTTTAGACTAATACTTTCTTTTTACTTTCGTTAATTACGATTATTGTCGTCACTTAAATTCGTTCCTACTTTTTTCACTATCCCTTTCCGGATCCTCACTCTCGTTATCTATACGAATATTGTTGTCATGCATGCACTGAAAATAATATACAAATATACAATGACACTCGAGGATCTAGCTAAAACTATTCGCATCGAAGGAACATCAAATCGTATTATATTCTCCCGAGGGCCATCGCGGCCCGAGGGACAGTACTATTGATGTTCCTGAGTGCGAATAGTTTTAGCTTGTTCCGAGAATGAGTCATTGTATATTTGTTTTATATCCCTTCCACCCAGGCGCGGATCCAGGATTCCTTAGGGGGCCAAATTTGAAGTTATGCGAGCCAAATATTGGTACGTAATGTGGCGTAATGAGCAAAAACGGTTTTTTTTGGGGGGGGGGAGGCCGGGGCAGACAAAAATCCGCATCACCCCACTCTTACATGCAAGCCCCGCTCAACGTTTTCAAAGTGATTCGGGGTGTCAAGGGCGGAGCCCCAGAAGCTCAGGGTTTTAGGCATTAAATTACCGTCAGATAAGCATCCAGGGGTCCGCCTTAGGGCCATTGAGTGGGTCCAGGGGGCAGAGCCACCGGAAGTTCAGGGTTTTTAGGCATTTAATTACGGTCAGATGAGTATAATTTGATACCTTATTTGTGACACTGGCAGGTCACTCATTGGCGTGGGGTCCAGGGGGCGGAGCCCCCAGAAGCTCAGGGTTTTAGGCATTCAATCACGGTGAGATGAGCATATTTTGATACCTCATTATTTTGTGACACTGGCAGGTCACTATTCTTTCTTTCTTTCTCTCTTTCTTTCTATTTCTCTTTAATATACTTTTTCACAAAAAGTGGGGAGGGGTGGAGCTCGAGCCCCGAGCCCTGCCGTTCCGCGGACCCTGACATGTAGGCCTCTAAATAAGTATATTTTTGCCTGACTGTAAATTTGGGAATTTGTCATTTTCCAACAAACGCATACAAAAGTATAATGTACTAAAAATCTCGGAAAATTATGTCATTTCAGCAACATTTGTAAATCACCGGTATCGAATTAGAAATAAACCACGTTTGAATTTTATTTGGGGCAGGCCCCCAAGCACCCAAGCCCCGTCAGTACGCAAGCGCCCCCGATCTACACCTTGTTGGCGGGAAAATCGCAACTGATCTCCCTACCTTTCTTCTTTCTCTTTTTTTTCTTTCCCTTCCCTTCTTTCTCTCTCTTTTAGGTGTGCTGGGGAAGGGAGGCAAGGGCCGATCACACGTTTTTGGCGGGATTAATCGCAACTGATCTCCCTTCTTTTCACCCTTTTCTTTTCTTACTCTTTTTTTGTTCCATTTTAGCTCTCTTTTGTTGGCTGGGGCGGGGGAAGGCAAGGGTTTTTGGCCCTCGATTCACAACTTGTTGGCGAGAAAATTGCAACTGATATCCCCTTCTTTTCCTTTCTTCCTCTTTTTTCTTTCTCTTTATCTCCTCTTTTCCTTTTTCTTTCCCTTTCCTTCCTTCTCTCTTATTTTGTTGATGGGGAGGCAACAGCCCGGGAGGCAAGGCCCTTTCGCCCCCATCTCCTTTTTTACCCTTTTCTTTTCTTTTCCTCTTCTTTCTTTCCCTTTCTCTCCTCTTTCCTTCTTTTCCTTCTCTCTCTCCTTTTTTTTCTTTGCTGGGGGCAAGGCCCCTGCCCCTGGATCCGCGCCTGCTTCCACCTGTAGGCCTATCATTCCTTGCACACTTCTGTAATAGCATGTACGTACCGTACTCACATTCACATCACATTCAAAAAGAAATAAAAGAAAACAACAATTGCACGGCTCAAACATGAAACATTGAATGATCTAAATACACGCTATATTATACAGGTACTGCAGTAGCTAGAGTGCTGCAGTTACAGCACAGGTTAAATTGCATTGTGTGAGCGCCGTGACTGCCCTGACACCGCGGGAGTTGCCCGTGCGGAGGCATTTGAAATTACGTAAGCTCGCTGAATTTACCTTCTCGTTAGTTATATGATCTCGATAATTACAATCTATTTGCGGTATTATTGTTGTGATTTCAATGTAGTTTTCATGAAAAGACCAATAAAGCAGAAGCTTGGATTATGATTATGTTGGCATGGTTCATAGAATTTGTATAAATATTTTCAAAGTAAAGATTTTACGCGAAAAATCGGACGGTTTGTGCCAATAAATTGTGGCAGTCGCACGAATTAACTCGACTGTGTGTGTGTGTGTGAGCTTAGAATCAACAGTACTGTACATACGTTCTCGATCTCGTCAGTTTGGCTGCTGGCCATATAGCAAGATGCCTCACACGGGATAGGCCCATCCCATCGCATCATGTATTTACTACGCTACATGACCTGAGTGGATTGTCACCTGCTGTGTATTTCTCTAAAATGCCCGTGAAGTGCCTACAAAGCATATCATACAGCAAGATGCCTAACACGGAGTAGGCCCGATCCATTGCACTGAGCATCTGCTACAACACATTATGGAGTGGATCGTCTCTTGATAGTGTAATCTCTTTGAATAATTAGACAGAGGGCGGGTGCACGCCTCGCCGCCTCACTCTCGCGGGTTCGTCGCCTCCTTGCACGGACAACGCCGGCCGTGCTTTCGTCCGCCCGTCCTCCCCGGGACCCCGAAACCACTTCTATAACGACATGGACGGCGACCACGGGGTCGACGTGGCACGCGACATGCCCGATCCCATCCGCTCGGAATTGTGTCGCCGTTCCCGCGCCACGGCAGAGGCGGGCAGGGTCGAGGAAAGACGGGTTTGATGTCAAAAAATTCACATTGGCAGACCGTTACGTACCCCCCGCGGCGATTTTGCGTATTAATATATAGATGTATCAACCCCAGCAACTGTCAAGGATTCCTCAATCCACTTGGAAATTGTCTGCGATGTAACTCTCTGGTGAGGCTTAGAGAAACTAATGAATAGATAATCTTCTTGTTTCGTTAAATCCTTTGTCCTGCTAATATAGTGCTTAAGGTAGTTAACAATGCACAGACGTCTGTCTGGTGGGTAAGCTTTAATGCACCAGTCAACTGGAGTTTTTAACCTACCCCCCTCAAGACTTCACTCTTATTCACTTTTGGTCTTGAGCGTCCGACACAAAGATTCACCTCTTATTCACCTTGATTCGTAACAATTAAGGTCGAGATTCACTATTCCCAATTATTTATAATGTGCAGATTCACCCATCTCCAAGAAAAATAGGATGCAGATTCACCTCGCCGCTAAAAATATTAGGTGCAGATTCACCACACGTCTTCACCTGCCTAATTTTTATTAGGTCAAGATTCACCGGCCTATATTTCACCAGCACCGCAGTATTATTATGGTGTGTGTGTGTGTGTGTGTGTGTGTAAGTGTTTTTGGATTTCTGTTTTAAGCCTCTTTTTTCATGAACATGATTACATGATATATTTCATCGAAATTACTTAATACGTGTATTTTCAAAACGGTAAAAACAAAACCGCCCGCAAAAAACTTAATTACTCGCTCAGGCACTTTTTAGAAGAAAAAAAAATGCACTTTCATTTTTAAAATCGGAAGTATAAGATACAAATTGTTCAATGATTTAATTTTGATCAAATATTGGACCAGGTCAAAGTCCTATTATTTTTAATATAAATGGTAGTTGGTACCACTTTCACTAGGAAATGGGTATCTTTTATGAGAGATGGCATGAAAACTAAGTATCCTATCTTGGTGAGATTGGCGAGTCGCGGGATGAGTTCCAGCACACTCATGCTTAGACCGAAAATTTCTGTCTCTCTCGTTCGTTAGCCTCTGATTTGGGTAGGGTCGGCTCCTCTCTTTTAGAAACAGAAGCCGACCATAGGCGCTCCTGTGCAAACTCGGTGGAACGGGTCTGGCCACCATCTGGCCACTATGCGCTGCAAAAATTTCAACACGGAGCCGAGTTCAATTTCGACGAAGAAAATCGGGGAAAAAACCCTTAAACGCATCATTCAGTCAGTCTGGTAAGTGGAATCGAATTATATTGGCCTAGGCCTAATTTTCAAAAATAAATGCATTGAATATGAATCCGCTAAAGTAACATTTTAGTCCCAAAGTTTGGTGGCTGGTTTGGTGGCCAGATCCGTTCCACCGAGTTTGCACAGGAGCGCCTACGGTCGGCTTCTGTCTCTAAAGAGAGGAGCCGACCCTACCCAAATCAGAGGCCAACGAACGAAAGAGACATAAATTTTCGGTCTAACTCATGCTCCGCCGAAAAAACTAGTAGCACCCTTATAAAAATGTACCATGGTAACCATGGTAAAACCATGGTATAACCATGGTACTCTATGGTACTTATGGTTCTCGTCTCTTACCATGGTACTACCATGCAAGAACCATGATGATACCATGGTTATAGAACAAGTACCATGGTATACCGTGGTATACCATGGTACTTCTAAATTGTTACATGGTACATTGCTGTAATTGGCAGTTGTATGGTTCAATACCATGTTTGTATGGTTCTAACCATGGTTCAATACGATGGCTGTATTGTATTAGCAAGGGAAATGTATTTATCTCCTTTTGTTTGCAATTAATTCACGGGGAAACAAATATGTTTTGTTTGTTTTTGTTTTTTATTGATCATGCGTTAAAATAACAAATAACCGGCCGTATGACATTTTTACTGGACACATGAAACCAAATTAAAATTTAAAAAAAAAAAATCAAAAAATTTAAGAATCATGAAGAAAAAAAAAACAATCATGATAATTACAAAATTTGTAAAAAATGAATCGTAATAAAAAATAAAAAAATATAAATTATAAGAATCATTAAAAACACAATTATTACGATTTAAAAAAAAAAAGAATCGTAGAAAGAAAAAAAAAAAGAAAAGAAAAAAAATGATATTGCATGTATCCAGTACCATTATGTAATTTCATAGTCCTTTAGTGTTCTAAGATTTTAGTTGAAATGAAAAACTGACAATTAAAAAGTACAGCTAGGAATCTGACTAAAATATATTATATATTAAGAAATGCATTAATATAGTTTAAGACTAATTGTGCAGTTGTTATTAGAAGAAAACCGGAGTGGGAAACTCTCAACTTCAATTTGGCCATTTATCAATGGTGTGTAAATTTAGAAATTGTGCAACAGCTTGAAATACCATAAGGAAGGTCTGCACTAGTCAAGACTATATACCTACACGCCCCAAACCAACACAGCTAGCGCACACAGCTACATGTATTCATCTCATCACTATACACACAACCAGCCCTTACAGCCATTGTGTGCATTCCCGCATTTTATGAATGGCAATGTGCCGGAGGATCGCTGTATCATACAGTGTATTGCAGTGTATACTACTAGTATACTGTGTACATGCAGCTATAGCTAGTACTACGTGCACTATCACAATGCAATGCAGCTTAATTCATGCCTCGTGAGTAATTGGTGTTTTCGATCTGCAAACCATGCTGAATACCGTTTTTTCCCTGCTAATCTACAACAGTATGGGTAAGTTTTAGAATCATCTACTTTATTTACAATATGTACATAGATCTAGTCGATGTCTAGATAGTCATTTATGACATTGTAAACTGGGACTTAAAACACCTAATTCCGACAGGATAACATGAACATGTATGATCCCATGTACGTAATTTGATGTAGGGTCTTGATGGTTTTATGGGGCATATATCATTCAAAGTTTGTCCATTTACATACACAATAACTCTGCTGTGAGTAGTGTCATTGTTCGCAGGATTGAATGTTTTATTCTTTTTAGAAAATGAATAGAATGCTGCCTAAAAACCCAGCAAATTAACAAATTAAGCTAATCGATGTCGTGTAAGCCTCTGTGACTGTGTGATTTCAGGCTGACAGTTGTTGATATTCATATTTGTTTTTGTTATAGACTCCAATTCAAAATTGTCTTTTTTAAATTACAGATATATACGCAACATGACAAATGAGTAGTTTCCATATCGATGTCGTTCTTTATCGTCATCTTCACCAATACATCAACATCACCATGTGTTCGTCGTCAACCTCCGTTTTGGCGTTTGAACTTTGAAGTTTGTTGCGAACTCTAATAATAAATAGGATATTGGCATTATCGACTTTTGTTCTGTCTTTGAACACCGTCGACGTCGAACTTTGATTGAAGGTAAGAACCTCCTTTTTACCTTCTTCGTCTTCGATATGCGTTTCGTCGTTTGCAGGTCTGATCCTGACTCCGACTAATGATGACTTTATCGACGTCGAACTCTATACCGAGTTTCACCATCGCTGAATATGGACTCCGCATCCGATCTACATCGCTGACTCTTGACTTTCATTCATCATTCATTTTTGAATTGTACTATGATCACCGACATCTATGATCTACCAAGTAGGCCTAGCTACCAATTGTTTCTTTGAATTTTGTCTTTCGACTAAATTTGAGTACGACATCGTCGACGAATCTCGCACCTCCGCTTGAAGGACAGTTTGTATAATGTACTATGTAATTTGAATATGAGCGGCAGTCTTTTGCTATAGAAATAGACTTCAGTTTTCGACTGTAAATTGTTTTATATATTTTACGCGAGCTAGATTTTTAGCTCGTTTGAATAAACGCTTTTAAAAAAGTAAACATATTGTTTCCATTGTTTGATGTTTGATACGTCGTATGATCATTCAACAATAATGATCAACATGATTGTGATTTTTATTGTTAACAGATCATGTTTGCGAGAGAAGTGGCTGAACCTGAGAAAATGGATAATTGTGTTGAAAGTGGACTTCATGCCAGCTCCTGTCATTTGTGTGTCTACTTTGCAGACCACTAGCATGCTCTTTCAAAATTAAATAAACAAGGGCTGGCTGATATGAAGAATACTGTGATGAAAATGCATTAAGGTAGTAGATTTGTAAATGATAACACAAATTCAATCATGCAATGTAATCAATGCTATCTTTTTATTTAGCTACAGGCAGAATGGAAAGACGACTGTGTATGTGCAGTAACATTGTAGTACAAGTACCATAGTAACGAAAGGTACGGGAGAACCATGGTAGCGAGAGGTATGGGAGAACCATGGTAACGAAAGGGACGGGAGAACCATGGTAACCATGGTACAGAAAACCATGGTACCGAGAACCATGGTTGCCATGGTTCTTATGGTGGATGGTAATTTGGACAAAGAACCATGGTAACATGGTATTGAGAACCATGGTACACGGAACCATGGTTACCATGGTTTTCAGTACCATGGTTACCATGGTGCTTTGTCCAAATTACCATGGTACATTTTTATAAGGGCAGCGCATGCAGGGAGTTGGAACTCCCTGGAAGCTCAGAGATCAACATTTTTCCTTAATTTTATACTTACAGGGGAGCATCGTATTTTTATTCGTTTCCATTGCATATTACATGAAAACAAAAAAAAGCTTCGTAATATAGAACACCTTATTACATTTCTATATTATACATATCCAGTGGCGCATGCGCAGGCTATAAGTAAACAAAACGTGACAGCTGTAAACAAATTTTCCCCCACGTCTGCATTGCCAGGGTATATCATGATTTACCTTAAATGTGGCCAGATGACAAGCAGTCTTCGTTGAGTAAAGACATATTAGCAACTCGTCGATAATTTTAAACTTTATCGGGGTACATTTTTGGTACTCATCATGCATACATATTTTCGGGTTTTAATATTCGCGGACACCGGATTTAGCACGAAATTCGAACTCAAACGTAGCTCCACGTCACTGTTTATTAAAATCTTGAGTTGAACCCTCATTTACGCTGGAGTCAAAGACATTCGACGGTCGTTCACACACGATAATTTTTTTACTCGACGCTCGTTCACTTGTATGTGAAAAATATTCGTTCAAGATTCACAACATTCGGTAAAAAATGAGGCAAAGATTCACCTTCTCCTACGACTAATAAGGTTAAGATTCACTAGCTAGCCCCTAATCATCCAGGCTACATCACTATGTCCAACCCCTTCTCATCACCCTAAAACAATCCTATCCACTGTTCATAATTAATGAAACCCTAAAACGCAATAGGTATTATATACTCCTTCATACCCCTTAACACCCCCCATAAACTAGCTTTTCATAATTAATAAAACCCCTTACAACGAAGTAGGTAATATACTATCCTTTATACCCCTTACCCCTTACCCCCACTATAGCCCCTAATCATCCAGGCTACATCACTATGCCCAACCCCTTCTCATCACCCTCATAAATAATAAAAACCCTCTAAAAGGAAGTAGGTTATATACGATTAACGTCCCTTCCCTGGTACCCTCCCCGTTAGCCCCTTCCTATCAATGCTACATCACTTTGCCCTCCCTCTTTTCATCACCCTCAAGCAATCCTGCTCAATGTTCATAAATGATAAAACCCCTTAAAACGAAGTAGGTTATATACGATTCTTAATATCCCATTAACGCCCCTTCCCTGCCCCCCTCCCCGTTAGCCCCTTCCTATCAATGCTACATCACTTTGCCCTCCCTCTTCTCATCACCCTCACACACAATCCTGTCCAATGTTCATAGTTAAGAAAACCAATTAAAACGAAGTAGGTTGTATACACTCCTTTATATCCCCTTCCCTGCCCCCTCCCCCGCTAGCCCCTAATGATCCAGGCTACATCACTATGTCCAACCCCTTCTCATAATCCTAAAACAATCCCATCCACTGTTCATAATTAATGAAACCCTAAAACGAAATAGGTATTATATACTCCTTCATACCCCTTAACACCCCCTCCCCATCAACTAGCTTTTCATAATTAATAAAACCCCTTACAACGAAGTAGGTAATATACTATCCTTTATACCCCCTTACCCCCTCCACTATAGCCCCTTATCATCCAGGCTACATCACTATGCCCAACCCCTTCTCATCACCCTCATAAATAATAAAAACCCTCTAAAAGGAAGTAGGTTATATACGATTAACGTCCCTTCCCTGGCACCCTCCCCGTTAGCCCCTTCCTATCAATGCTACATCACTTTGCCCTCCCTCTTTTCATCACCCTCAAGCAATCCTGCTCAATGTTCATAAATAATAAAACCCCTTAAAACGAAGTAGGTTATAAACGATTCTTAATATCCCATTAACGCCCCTTCCTTGCCCCCCTCCCCGTTAGCCCCTTCCTATCAATGCTACATCACTTTGCCCTCCCTCTTCTCATCACCCTCACACACAATCCTGTCCAATGTTCATAGTTAAGAAAACCAATTAAAACGAAGTAGGTTGTATACACTCCTTTATATCCCCTTCCCTGCCCCCCTCCCCCGCTAGCCCCTAATGATCCAGGCTACATCACTATGTCCAACCCCTTCTCATCATCCTAAAACAATCCCATCCACTGTTCATAATTAATGAAACCCTAAAAGGCAGTAGATATTCTACTCCTTCAAACCCCCTAACACCCCGATCAACTAGCCCCTTACCACTGCAGCAACATCAGTACGCTCACCCCCTTCTCATCACTCTAAAAGCATCCTATCTACTCTTCATAATTAATAAAAACCCCTTACAACGAAGTAGGTAATATACACTCCTTTGTATACCCCTTACCCCCTCTTACCCCCCGCTAGCCCCTAATCATCCAGGCTACATCACTCTGTCCAACCCCTTCTCATCACCCTCAAACAATCCTGCCCACTGTTCATAATTAATAAAAACCCTTAAAACCAAGTAGGTAATATACACTCCTTTATATCCCCTTACCTCCCCCTCCCCCGCTAGCCCCTTATGATCCAGGCTACATCACTATGTCCAACCCCTTCTCATCATCCTAAAACAATCCCATCCACTGTTCATAATTAATAAAACCCTAAAAGGCAGTAGATATTCTACTCCTTCAAACCCCCTTAACACCCCTCCCCCCCCCCCATCAACTAGCCCCTTACCACTGCAGCAACATCAGTACGCCCACCCCCTTCTCATCACTCTAAAAGCATCCTATCTACTCTTCATAATTAATAAAACCCCTTACAACGAAGTAGGTTATATACAATCCTTTATCTCCCATTAACACCCCTTCCCTGCCCCCCTCCCCGTTAGCCCCTACCTATCAATGCTACATCACTTTGCCCTCCCTCTTCTCATCACCCTCACAAAATCCTGCCCACTATTCATAATTGATAAAAACCCTTTAAAACCAAGTAGGTAATATACACTCCTTTATATCCCCTTACCTCCCCCTCCCCCCGCTAGCCCCTAATCATCCAGGCTACATCACTATGTCCAACCCCTTCTCATCATCCTAAAACAATCCCATCCACTGTTCATAATTAATGAAACCCTAATGCCTAAGTCACACCTTTGCGTATTTGGCTTGCGTATTGCTGCGTATTTACGGCAAGCCGTTTCAACATTTATTCCTATGTCTTGATATCAAGAAATGAATTCTTGATATCTAGAAATGGTTTTCTGTTGTAAAGCAATGGTAATTCTTGATATCAAGAATTCGATTTCTAAATGTCAAGAATTCGATTTCTTGATATCAAGAAATAGGAATAAATGTTAAAACGGCTTGCCATAAATACGCAGCAATACGCAAGCCGAATACGCAAAGGAGTGACTTAGGCATAAAAGGCAATAGATATTCTACTCCTTCAAACCCCTTAACACTTCTCCCCTCAACTAGCCCCTTACCACTGCAGCAACATCAGTACGCCCACTCCCTTCTCATCACTCTAAAAGAATCCTATCTACTTTTCACTATTAATATTTAAAAAAAACCTTACAACGAAGTAGGTAATATACACTTCTTTATACCCCTTACCCCCCGCTAGCCCCTAATCATCCAGGCTACATCACTATGCCAACCCCTTCTCATCACCCTCATAAATAATAAAAACCCTCTAAAAGGAAGTAGGTTATATACGATCCTTTATATCCGATTAACGCCCCTTCCCTGCCACCCTCCCCGTTAGCCCCTTCCTATCAATGCTACATCACTTTGCCCTCCCTCTTCTCATCACCCTCACAAAATCCTGCCCACTATTCATAATTAATAAAAACCCTTTAAAACCAAGTAGGTAATATACACTCCTTTATATCCCCTTACCTCCCCCTCCCCCCGCTAGCCCCTAATCATCCAGGCTACATCACTATGTCCAACCCCTTCTCATCATCCTAAAACAATCCCATCCACTGTTCATAATTTATGAAACCCTAATGCCTAAGTCACACCTTTGCGTATTTGGCTTGCGTATTGCTGCGTATTTATGGCAAGCCGTTTTAACATTTATTCTTATGTCTTGATATCAAGAAATGAATTCTTGATATCAAGAAATGGTTTTCTGTTGTAAAGCAATGGTAATTCTTGATATCAAGAATTCGATTTCTAAATGTCAAGAATTCGATTTCTTGATATCAAGAAATAGGAATAAATGTTAAAACGGCTTGCCATAATTACGCAGCAATACGCAAGCCGAATACGCAAAGGTGTGACTTAGGCATAAAAGGCAATAGATATTCTACTCCTTCAAACCCCTTAACACTTCTCCCCCATCAACTAGCCCCTTACCACTGCAGCAACATCAGTACGCCCACTCCCTTCTCATCACTCTAAAAGAATCCTATCTACTTTTCACTATTAATATAAAAAAAAACCTTACAACGAAGTAGGTAATATACACTTCTTTATACCCCCTTACCCCCGCTAGCCCCTAATCATCCAGGCTACATCACTATGCCAACCCCTTCTCATCACCCTCATAAATAATAAAAACCCTCTAAAAGGAAGTAGGTTATATACGATCCTTTATATCCGATTAACGCCCCTTCCTATCAATGCTACATCACTTTGCCCTCCCTCTGTTTATCACCCTCACACAATCCTGTCCAATGTTCATAGTTAAGAAAACCCACTAAAACGAGGTAAGTTGTATAATTGTGTGAGCTGGGGTACGGACAGTCGGTGCGACAGGCGGACCATTGGTGCGAGACCTCTTCCGCACAGATTGTCCGTCAGACGATTGAGGCGCGCACGGAATGTCCGACACGGACGATCGGTGCGGATCGGTGTAGATTGTAATGAGGTCTGACTTTGGTAAGACATATTTCTTGAGGATCCTCAACATATACAATTTTCTATTTGCCCTTCTCAAAATCTCATGTGGGTGTTCCATTTTAGATCGCTTTGGATATGCACACCAAGAAGTTTGATTCTCTCTGCTTGTCTCAGCGATTGGTTGTCAATGGTAACCGGAGGAGGATTTGGACGGTCTCTCCTAAAGCAGATCTCCATTGTTGTGCATTTGCGCGCGTTTAGATATATGTTGTTTGCTCGTGAACCACTCCTGTAGTACAATGACTGATTTCTGAATGGCGGAAGATTTTGCATGCTGACTTTGTGCCCTGTGGGACAGCTCCATTTAATTGGGTCCATTTTGACAGGTGGCCTCTGTAGCGTACACATTGTTGTCGTTGGGAAAGAAAACGTGCTATTAGCTGGACTACACAGGGGCGGACATTCATTGCAAGTAGTTTTTGTGTAGATTTTGGTACCGGAATGACCACAGCTCTCTTCCATTGGTCAGGGAACACACCACTGCTGAATGACGTGTTGAGAATGGTAGTAAGTGGGTTACTCAGCTCATAAGCAATTTTTTTTAGTAATCTGGAAGGGATTGCGTCATGACCACCCGCTCGAGAGCAATTGATTTTCTTCAACTCGCGACACACCTCCCTAGGTGGAACAACTGGGGGAGGATGTCTAGAGGGAAGAACATTATGCCGGGAGTTGACGCTTGTCAAGTGGTCGGATGTCTGCAGCATGTGATGCAAAGCGGCCGTTGATACGCTAAGCGATCTCGGAGTGGTGGTCGGCATCGACACCATGCAGGTACGTTTACACTAGTCTGTTGTGGCTTACCGGATGTTATGGAGCTAATAATAATAATAATAATATTAATGGTAAATGTAACTTATATAGCGCCAAATCCACTATGTGGAGTGCTCAAGGCGCATATAGAAATAATTAAGAATTATACAGAAGCGTTTTTACATGATTTTGAAAGGAATCAGAGGTTATACACTTTTGATGTCTTCGGGAAGGCTAGTCCATAAGGTAGGACACGCGTGAGCAAAGGATCTTTTTCCCAAGTTTTTGCAACTTTAAGGATCTCAAGGGAGCCGGAAAGGGATGAGCGTAAAGATCTCGCGGGGGTGTAATTTTGGATTAAAGAAATATTGTATTGGGGAGCAGAACCGCGAATGCAATGAAAAGTGAGGAACAAAACCTTGAAAATAATGCGATCTTTAGAGGGCCCAGTGCAACCACTGCAAAACAGGGGTGATATGGGTACGCTTGGTGGACGAAGTGACGATGCGAGTCGCAGCGATTTGAAGCTTCTGAGGCTTGGACGACAGATTCTGGGGTAAATTGAACAGAAGGGCATTGCCAAAGTCAAGACGGGAGAAAATCAAGGCATGGACTATTTTTTCAGTGGCAGACTTACACAAATATTTCCGAATAAAACCAATATTACATGTAGGCTACGTAATTAGTACCTAACGGATCTACAGATATTTGAAATTTGATTAGACATTGTCATAAGCGAGTCAAACATGACACCGAGATTGCGACAAGTGTGACAAATGTGTGACAAGTGTGTAATACATCGATACCAAGCACCAGAATCAGATTTTTTTCAAATTCTAAATTCTGGTCGATTAATGATTTTTCTTTGCACTACTGATAGTACGTGAGATCTTGTTCCGGTAATGTTTGTAAACACTGTCTTCCTTGCCACGGTTGAATGCTATTTGTCTCTTGGAAATCATTGTTTTGATGTTTGTTGTCATCCAGTATTTGTCTGTAGGAAGGACCTTGACTCACTGAATGGGAAAGGCATCATCAATAGCACGGTTGAGCGTATTGTACAATTGTACACTGATTCTACTCCTTTCTATGCCAATACCTTCATAATTATATAATTTCCAAATGTATACTTTATGCAAATTAACATATGCATTTTTTAATATAATAAAATTTAAATGAATATTTTTACTTCTTATGAAGAAAAATATTTCTCCAATATTGTATAGTTTTTAAGATTCCAGACACGTCTAGAGACCACACAAATTTAAAGTCTCCTGAAAAAAAAAATTGAATGGGCAATTTTGTATAATTACTTCACGCTTTACTTATAATTTTTTTAATGCATATTAGGAAAATAATATACGATCTTGCTCCTTATGGGAAGAGGGAGAGACATGCAATTGTCGCGTTGATCGGACATTACACGGCCGTGATGACGGGTGGGGGATCCACTGGAAGTATACATATTTCGATAGTCAAACCAAATTCGGTGATTTTACTGTAAAATCTATTACGCCGTAAAGTAGAAGCAATTAGGAAAAGTTCAACGTTTAGGAAGTGAAAGCTAAAACATAAACGAGCTCTCTGTCATAAAAATGAAAAGAAAAAAAAACAGATTAAAGATTGTAACACTGATAGGGAGAAATATTTGTTTCATTTCATATTTCATGGGGCAATACGGAGGGCTATGGAAGTGCTGATGAGAATAAATATATCAATTCAAAACCTACAAAATGACAAATCGAATCTCTTCGTTCCCGTTTGTGTGATTTTGTATCCCATTGGAAACTGCCAAATGTTCTGTCTATTTGTTGACACATTTGTGTCAAGTTATTATGAAATAAGATAATTGCGTCTGTATCATCATGTAATGTTAGATACAATTTAGTATAATAATTTCCGCAATTGTTTATCTAACACAATGTCGTACTATTATAACAGATTGAGACTCTGGACATCCAGTTTTTTTGAACCCCTAACCCCCACCCCCACCCCCTCCCCCTTCTTAGGCCGATATGCAATACGAAAGGTCTAGCCGAGTTACCGAATCATATGCCAAGGGAAAAAATCTCCTTTCTGACAATCTTGGATCGGCAACTATAAAATGTCGTCATAATGTTCAGGTTTTCCCCGAACAAAAGCAACTGTTTTTCCTTGAGTAGCGTCTTTGAGAACTAGTTTGCCACCGCTCTGCCTATTTGTTTTATTCTCTTTTGTTCTGTAAGACTTTAGATCATGAGCCAACTCCTTTATTCATCTTTACCCACTGCTCCCACAGTCAACAGGTCAATTATGATCTTTAAAAAAATCACGATGTCTCATTGTATCCGTAATGTCGCATAATACTTTTTAACATACTGTCCCCCTTTTATGTTAGTCATGTCACAGTCATGATTGGATCAGTCAATATATATTGTAACCCTCTGTCATTACATAGCAGTAATGTATAAACACCATTATACCAGTATTAAAATAATACAGGAACTATTGAAACTAGAACTAGCTTCAAGTGACATTGTAGTAATTATTCTGTCATCAACATTTTACTACAATAACAGATTGAGACTCTGCACATCGGCTCTATTCTCACTAAACGTCCGTCTGCATCACGTGATCTCGCTCAGCTAATCTTTAAGATGCCTCATCTGAAGAACCTGAAACTCTTTGGTCACTATCACAATGACTTCTACTCAACATCATCGGCGATGGTATCATCAGCAAAGGTATTGATTTGATCATATATTTCAGGACTCAAGAAAATCACTACATATTTGTTATACTTGAAGTGTACTCTTGTTTATATAGTCAAATGGAAGCGGAGTGATTTACTCCCCAAAATTCTAGTACACCGTTAAGAGGAAGCAGGTAGGAAAAGTTAACAGTTTCAGGAAGTGGATGCGAAAAGTGAAATTTCTGTCATAATACAAAAAAAAAAACAGACTGAAGATAATAAGTTTGAAAGCGAATATTATATACGTCATTCAAATATTCTTGTTCACTGATTGGTTAAAAGTGTATCACATGATAAAAAATAAACGCACTATTTTCCCAAGCCGTAGTACCTCAACTAAAAAGACTATTTACGGCTGGGCAATGTCGGCCGCGTGATTTGACCCTACGCGCAGACATGACATACGCAAGTAGTGTGCGCGCATGTGTGTGTGATCTTGTGAAGGAGAAGGGGTGGTATGTATGTTGGAGTTATGAAACTGTTTGTTGAAACTTGAATCCAACTTGGAATGTTGGTTTTTACAGCAAAATCTTTTAACCAATCAATGAACAATGAATATATAAATGAAGTATATAAAACAAATATATACTGTCTTTATTCCAGTCTCTGGATTAAATTAAAACTATATGGTCCCTCGGTGACTGCGATAGTGCTATTTTGCTTCGGTGCTGCGCGCCTCAGCAAAATAGCACTATTGCAGTCACCTTGGGCCCATATAGTTTTAACCAGAGCCTCTCATGGCAGTATATATTTGTATATTATATTCCATATTTTTCATTCCATATGACAATTCTGAGTGCTACAGAAGAGCTGATGGAGAGATGGTTATTTCAATTGTGAATGTCAGAATACTGATGAGACTAAAAATATGAAATTTAAGCTACAAAAATGAAAAATCGAATCTCTTCGTCCCCACTTACATTATTTGTGTATCCCTTTAGAAAATGCAAAGTGTTTAATGTATATTTGTTTTCACACTTACATTTTATGTAAAATTAGATTTTCAAACTACTATTTCAATAAAATGTCAGAATAGCGTATTGCGTTTGTAAGTGAATGAGGATGGCAACTGTATCATGATATAATGCTTAACAATATTTTAAGTAGTGTAATGTTTATCCAACACATTGTTACTATTACAACAGATTAAGACTTGCTTCCAGTTTGTGTATCATCCCCTCACTTATCATGCGACCGGGGAAAAAATCCCATCCTTTCTGACAATGATGGATCCAGCACTATAATGTCGTCGATAACATATGTACGTTCAAGTTCTCTCCGAATGAAGCACGGGATTTATTTAAGAATAGTGTAATTCAGGACTGGTTGGCAGACGTTCTGCCTTTTTTTAATTCTAATTTGTTCTGTACTCTTTAGATCGTAAACCAAATGGTTCAATCGTATATACTCACTGCTCCCATAACTGAAGTTCAATGACTCTCTTGGTTAAAACCATGATGCCACACCATACTCATATACATTTGTAAGTAATGTACATCTTAGAACCTATAACCAATCTCAAAAGATTACCGTTATATGTCCGGGAAAACCCCTCTTTTCTGATAATCTTTGAGCTGCCACTATGTAATGTCGTCGATAACATAATCAGGGTGTTTAGTTGTCCCCGGAACAAAAGCATTATTTCCTCTTAAAGAGAAGCGACCTTTCTGCCTTCTTGTTTTATTATCTTTTGTTCTATAACACTTTAGATCATAAACCCACTGGTTCATTCATTTTATATACCCACTGCTTCTACAATCAACAGGTCAATTTGATATCTATATTCCAGTGAAATCACCTTCCAAGTCGAGTTATAAAAAGGTACCTAGATCCCCCTGGATCTCCACTATACTCAGATCCATTAACCGGAAAAATAGTATTTTTTACTAATATAAATCTAAAAGAACAGACGAATCTTAGCTAAAATATTCTTCCTATCGTAATTCCTTGACATCTTTAAAACGTAGGGCAAAAAAGAACTATTTTTCAACCCAATTCACCACTCATAAAAAAGACATAAAATCAACCTGGAAAATTATCTATAATGTTCTCAGAACAGGTGAAAAGAAAAAATTAGAATTCAGTAAGATCGTCTACAACGGAAACGAAATAAAAGACCCTCTCGGCATAGCAGAGGCGTTCAACTCTTTTTATGTAAAAATAGGGCCAGATCTTGCCAGTAAAGATCCCTGCCACGAATAATTATTTCCACTCGTTCCTAATAAACCCAAATCCTCAATCATTATTTCTTGTACCCATACATGAAACAGAGATTATTGATATCGTGAATAACTTCAATGTAAAGAAAAGTTCTGGCTATGATGGTATTTCAAATTATCTCCTCAAAACTATTATCTATGAAATAGTCTCTCCATTGACATTTGTATTTAATTGTCTTTGGTAGATGGCATAGTACCAAGCAAAATGAAAATTGCTAAGGTAATTCCAGTCTATAAAAAGGGTAATGTCGACGATGTAGGCTATTATCGCCCAATATCTTTACTGACATCATTTTCCAAATTACTCTAAAAATATATATATATTCTCGCACCATACGATTTTTAAACACCTGCAACATCTTAGTAAATTCTCAGTTTGGTTTTCGCCAAAGACATTCAACCACGCACGCAATAATAATGTTAATTGATAAAGTAGCAAAAGCTATCGATAATATGTCTTATACTGTTGGTATTTTTCTGGACTTCTCTAAGGCCTTCGACACAATTAACCACGAGATTCTACTTTACAAATTATCCCATTACGGGATCCGAGGGAAGGCCTTGGAGTGGTTCCGAAACTACCTTACTGGTAGAACCCAATTTGTGTCTATTAATAGCCAAAACTCAAACTCAGAATTAATATCTTGCGGGGTACCACAAGGCTCCCTCCTTGGCCCACTCCTCTTTATTCTTTATATCAATGATTTCCAAAACTCATCAACAGTTCTCTCGTTCCTCCTCTTCGCGGACGATTCAAATATATTTCTTTCTCACCAAAACCCCAATGGATACAGGCTGATAAACTGTCTCTCAATTTGAATAAGACTAATTTTGTGCTCTTTAGCAACACATTAATTACTTTTCCAGGGCATGTTCTAATAAATGGACTAAGTTTGGCCCAGACAAATTTCACGAAATTTCTCAGCCTGTACATTGACAGTAAATTATCATGGAATGTTCATATTGATTATTTGTGTAAAATTCTGTCAAGAAATACAGGTATTATACATAAACTGAAATGTTATTTTCCTTCTCATGTATTACACATCTTATATTACATTATTATCACCCTATCTAAATTATGGTATATTATGGGTGAACTGTTCGAAACTAAATATTGATAAAATTCTCATTATTAAAAAAAGATCAATACGAACAATTGACTTTGCTGATTTCGCTCGCATACTGATGGATATTTTCGTACTGACAACATACTGAAAATATCTGATTTGTACTATTATTCTCTTGGCATCTTCGTTTACCAGCTAAACAAAGGGTTAACCAGTGTCTTTACTCCCATGTTCATAAAAAAAAACAATGCCGTCCACTCATATCCCACCAGACAAAATGATTATTTTCACCTTTTCCGCGTCCGCACTGTATTTGCACTCAAAACAATAAGCCATGCAGGACCAACCTTTTGGAACGCGCTGAACAAGGAGATAATAGAATCCTCGTCGTTCAATTCAATTCAATTCAAATGAACATTTATTTTCTTCCATTCAATTTTACAACATATTTGACATCTGTTCAAACAATACAATTTATACGTAGGAACAAAGATATAATTTGAGAACTTGTATTACAAGGAAGAAGGCGCGAATCCCAGTAAGCATAGCTTGTAGTGGGTACGCGTGAATACACAAATACATAATATATATTATAAATAGAAGAAACGAAGAAAGGGATAGGCAAGGAGGAGAAGAGGACAGAGAGCTTGGAAAAAGAGAAAAGAAGAGGACTGCAACATCGTAGCAATGGAATGAATGGCATGCATAAACAACATAATGGCAAGATATAGGTGAAGGGTATGTTTTAACAAGTGTTTTTTGATATGCATATATACAAACATGTATATATATTTCGTTACAAGTACATACATTAATATAATATATACACATATATTTGTATATGTTTTCATAATTATACACATGCATACAACATATATATATATATATATACACCCATACACATCCCCTTATACAATATACACACAATCGTCACCCTAATCGGGTATAGGGCTAATACTTATGCACTGTAATTTAAAATCGTACATTTTTTAAGCTTCCAAGAGAAGCTTAAGAGATATACAGATTTCCTCATAGGTTCAGGCAAGTCGTTCCAAAGCTTAGGACCGGCGAAACGGATATTATTTTGAAAAATACGTTTACGGTGTTTGGGAATATAGATTTCTTCAGATGATCTGGTACCATAAGTATGGATATCTGAAACACGTTGGAATTGGCCGCAGAACTGAGAAGGTAGTTGTGAGTTTAGACATTTATATAATAATGTACATTGTTGAAGTTTATTTATATCTTCAATACGAAGCAACTTAAGAGATTTAAATAAAGGATCGCTACTGGATCGTGGGTGAGAAACTGATATTATACGTAAAACTTTATTTTGCAGTGCACGAATCTTTTTTAGACTTGTTCGGTGTGTATTTGCCCATATAATATTACAATAGGATAGGGATGGGAGAATCAAAGAACAGTATAATATACGTGATATCGTTTTGGGCAGAAACATACTTAGGCGGTAAATGACACCTGTGTTATGAGCTATTTTGTTTTCAAGTGCATTTATATGATTTTCCATATTAATTTACTGTCTATGAGAATACCAAGAAACTTAGTAGAATCCACTCTGGGAAGAATATCATTATTTAATTTGATTTGTACAGAGCTAAAGTCAGGAGGTTTTGGAGAGTTGTAAAATATCATGTAGTTACTTTTCTTGAAGTTGATTGTTAATTTATTGGCAGCAAACCAATTGCAGACATTTATTAATTCGGTGTAAACAGTTTTACATAGTATATCGAGATTTTTGTGAGAATATAATAAGTTTGTATCATCAGCGTAAATAATAAAAGAAAGTATGTTGGATGATCGGTAAATATCATTTACAAACAGTATGAATAGTAAGGGGCCTAACAATGACCCCTGGGGGACCCCGCAAGTAATTTCTTTAAAGTCAGACAGTTTAGAATTATAAATAGTACATTGACGACGATTACTAAGGTAGCTAGAAAAAATATCATGTGCAATTCCACGAATGCCGTAGTAATTAAGTTTAGATAATAAAATATTATGGTTGATTGTGTCTGACAGATCAATAAAACACCGATAGCGAGTGAATTATCTTCGAATGCATCAATTATTTTGTTGGTAAGTTCCAAAATTGAAAGTTGGGTTGAGTGGTCTTTCTGGAAGCCAAATTGATTTACATAAAGACAATTTTGTTTTTCTAGGAACGTATAGGTTCTGTTGTAAATGATACGTTCTAGAATCTTGGAGAAAACAGAGAGTACTGAGATAGGTCTGTAACTGCTAACTTGTTCCTTTACTCCACTTTTGAAAATTGGGGTAACTCTTGCTAATTTCATTTTATCTGGGAATTTACCGGTACTAAGTGATAAATTAAATACATGGCATAGTGGTTTACATATTAGGTCAAAAACGGCTTTAATGATTTTAGGGGAACATTCGTCTACACCAGGGGACTTATTGTTCTTGAAAGCTTTAACAATAGTACAAATTTCATTTTCCGTGACAGGTGACGTAAACAACGAGTTAGGGTTTGGTTGGGGTAGATATTGTCTGAAGTTAATATTGCGTTGAGGCGCGAGACTATTTAAAATAGCACCAATGTTTACAAAAAAATCATTAAAAGCATCAGCGATCTTCAGAGAATCTGTCGAAAGTTCACCATTACATTCTAATTTACTTGAAATTTGTTTCTTCTTGTTTAAAACCGAGTTTATTAGTCGCCATGTACCATTAACATTATGTTTATATTTATTAAATTTTTCGTTATAATAGTCGATTTTCATCTGTTTATTTAATGAATTTACCCTGTTACGGAATTATTTATATTTCTTTTCATTTTTTTTTAATGGTTTGTGGAGATATTTTTTACACAAAGTATTTTTATATTGAATATACTTAAGTAAATCATCAGTCACCCATGGTTTTAATTTTCTTTTACTTCTTTTACGTGTTTCAAAAGGAAAATTCTTAGCATATAATCTTCGGAACTTTGCCATAAAATTATCATAGGCTTGACTTGCGTCTTGTATTAGCATGATGTCATTCCAACATGTACTCTCAATTTCATTTTTAAAAGAAGTTATATTGCTTAATGACAACACCCTGTGTGGAGCGCTGTCCAGCAAAGTGTTCTCTTTAGTAGATTTAATAGAAGTTATTTGAAATATTGGTAGGTGATCCGAAATATCGGAGTATCAACCCGCTTGTAGTAGGTAAATGGAATTGGTTAGTAATTATATTATCTAGAATAGTAGCAGTAGATTCAGTTATTCTTGTTGGCCTTTGAATTAATGGAAGGAGGAAGTTACTAAATAAACTATTTACAAAGTTTTGTGCTTGGTTATTTGAGGAATGTTTAAAAATATCTATATTGAAATCACCCATTAGATATATGGCTTTATTTTCCATTGAGAGAGTGGAAAGAAGGTCATCGAGCGCCTCGATAAATTTGCTGGTGTCTATGGATGGTGCCTTATACAAACACACCTATAACAATATTTTTTACAGAAGTATGCTTAATTTCTACAAACAGGGAATCAAATAAATTTTCATTTAAAGACAGATCGTTCCGAATAGAGAAAGAGAGCGTTTCATGAATGTACAGTCCAACACCACCGCCCTTGCCATATTGTCTATTGTTTTGCAAGAATGAATAATCAGGAATATTTACAAGGGGATTACTATGTTTAAGCCATGTTTCAGAAATTGCAATTATATCAAATTTAAGATCAAATGAAATGAAATAAAATGTATGCTTGAAAAAGTATCACTGCTTGGAACACCAAAGACTTCATTGAATCTCTCTGTATGGTTATATCGGGAGTCACCTAAGCTTTCCGTATAAAATTGAAGGTCGAGGTCTACATCATCATTTCTGACAATTTTTTCATGCGCTACAAACGGGTCAAAATGTAAATGGATAGGCGATCAAAGTTGTTATCAGAAGCAGAAATGTTTGAGGTGACTGCATCACAAAAGGCTGTGCTGTTTAATTGATTAAAAGGGAAAAGGTGTTCAAAGCAGGATTTACAAGAGCAGAAATAGTGGTTCCACATTCATGACTAGGATACGATTGTTTACACATGTGACAGTAATAAAGATCGTTACGTAATAAGGTACGACAAATATCTGGTTCGTTCATTTCATAATCCATTGGCAATATAAAAGGAACCTAACATCGCTTTGTTTGCAAATAAACAGAGCGACACATGTGCAGACATGAATAGCATGTAAACTTGATTATACACTGCCGCATAGTTGAGAATCAAGTATCCTATAATTATATGCAGCATAAGGAAACTACAAATCGCAAAAAAGTTTGCCTGATTACATAAAGTTGTTAAAGACAATTTTGTTGCAGTATAGAAAGAAGGAAAGAAGAAGATGGATAAAGGTACTTTGTGATAACATGTTACATATATCATGTACAGAAATATGTACGAGTATAATGAAAATATGTAGGAAGTCATTCGAATTAAGTCAGATATCAAGAATACAAAAATCAAGAATCCGGCTCAGAGAAGACAATACACGAAACAAAAATCTAAAATCACCACGTGCATCATTTTTGTTGTTGTTTGGGCTGGATTATGTCCACTAAAAAAGATGCACTATATTAACAAGTATACACAGGGTGTCTAAACAAAAGGACTAAGGCAAACAAACCGAAATGACGGCATCAAGAGTATTTAGTTATATATTCTCTTAGCTTCGTTTAGCTGTATGTAATTAAAAAGAACTTTTCTGTGCCCTTTTAAAGATGCATACTCATTTATATGTGATTAAAACATATACATATCACTTTTGTAGACATAATAGACAGCAAAATGAGAATAGATGTAGCATTCCTGTTTAATAGATTGAACACATCGTTTTTTCTTTTCCATTGATAAAACTTTTAAGCAATGGGTAAGAAAAATAGTAATGAAAAATAGCAATGAAAATTTCATCGTGTAACAATCATCGCTGGGAAAGCAGCTTAATTATGAAGAACGGTATTATGTATCATAGATCGAATAGCAATTATACACAACATAAATCGGCGAAATACATAACGGTGTTATCAGAAACAGAGGGTATTATAGTTCAGATATCTCACCCAATGTCAGTGTCATTCGTATTTGTTCCATGGTGCCAATTTCGCCCCCTTCTCACGCGTTTCAAGTCGATGTCGTGTACCAACTAGACGAATTCGCGTAGATTTACCGCCTTGATGACGAAGTGTGTATGCAGTCTTCTCCAAATCGTAGCGCTGTGTCTTCAGACGCGGCGGTAGATCGGTACGGATCGTAAATTCCGAACGGCTTGTTTCAAACGTAAGCTTAGACAGTCCTTTTTGAATTCATATGAACCACATTGTAATTAAAGTACTTATGATATTCTACATTGAACTTTCCATGAATATTGTCGCCTCGGTATGACCTACACAGTGGGCCTTCTCCGATAATTATGTTCTGATGTATGCGCGCCTGTTCTCGGAGGGCATTCGGGCATGCGATTGTGCTCGCCTAGATGTGCCAGGTCCTTTGACCAATAATTCAGATAAACACTGTTTATCAAGAGAAACTATGTTTATCGACTGATAAACACAGTTTCTCTCGATAAACAATGTTTATCGCCGAAAAACAGTGTTTTTCGATGATAAACAGTGTTTATCGGCGATAAATAGTGTTTATTCGAATTATTGGTCAAACGGCGCGCCATACACGCCTCCCCCGCAGTATCACCTCGCATAAATCAGTTTTTATACAGCAGCCGTTGCCAGGCCGGACAAGCTACATGGCTTGTCCGACCTAGCAACAACCGATTTATGCAAATGACCCCAGCAAGAAAAAAAAGGACCTGGCACATCTAAGCGAGCACAATCGCATGCCCGAAGGCCCTCCGAGAACAGGCGCGCATACATCAGAACATAATTATCGGAGAAGGCCCACTGTGTAGGTCATACCGAGGCGACAATATTCATGGAAAGTTCAATGTAGAATATCATAAGTACTTTAATTACACTGTGGTTCATATGAATTCAAAAAGGACTGTCTAAGCTTACGTTTGAAACAAGCCGTTCGGAATTTACGATCCGTACCGTTTATCGCCGAAAAACAATGTGTTTCGCTCGATAAACACTGTTTATTGCTCGATAAATAGTGTTTTTCGACGATAAGCAGTGTTTATCGGCGATACACAATGTTTATCTGATTTATTGGGCAAATGGCGCGTACTCGTACTCCAGATCAGAGCCGTATGCACTACTATGCACGTTAGTCAGGTGGCTTAGTGAAATTACCGTTATACTTGCCTGATAATTAATTATTCCACAAATAATTTATAAGGTAATATACCATTGAGGTTTTGTTGTACAAACGCCATGGGGCCTCCAATCACACATATATGAATAATTATGCCGGGGGCTCCTACCCTACCATCATTCAGCAGGTCCTAATGAAGCCCTGTACCAAAATGGCGTTTGTACAACAAAAAGTCAATGTTATATTACCTTATAAATTATTTGTGGGCTACGAGGCGACGCCCCCGCTCCACACCTTTATATGATATTCTTTCCGTGAACTCCTACCCTAATATCGTTCAGTAGGTCCTAAGGAAGCCATGTACCAAAAATGGCATTTGTACAACAACAAATCAATTATATAGAATTATTTAGAGCTCCAAAAATACTTAAATTGAAATTTTTGCCGGGGGCTCCTAGCCCATCGTTTAGTAGGTCCTAAGGAAGCCCTGTACCGAAAATGGTGCTTTTATCAGGCAAGTATAACGGTAATTTCACTAAGCCATCTGACTAACGTGCAGAGTAGTGCATACGGCTCCGATCTGGAGTACGAGTGCGCGCCATTTGCCCAATAAATCAGATAAACATTGTTTATCGCCGATAAACACTGTTTATTGTCGAAACACACTGTTTATCGAGAGAAACTATGTTTATCGACTGAAAAACACTGTTTATCGGCGATAAACAGTTTTTTTCGGCGATAAACAGTGTTTATCGAGATAAACTATGTTTAACGACTGAAAAACACAGTTTCTCTCGATAAACAGTGTTTTTCAGTCGATAAACACTGTTTTTCGGTGATAAGCAGTGTTTATCGAGAAAAACTGTGTTTATCAGTCGATAAACAGTGTTTATCGCTCGATAAACAGTGTTTTTCGACGATAAGCAGTGTTTATCGGCGATAAACAGTGTTTATCTGAGTTATTGGTCAAACGGCGCGCCATAGGCGTGGGGCGTGGCGCAGGTGAATGTGTTTGTGTGCCTTGGGGCTCTCTGGGGAATCCATGACACATGCTCCGCCGACGATTGCTCCGCCGACATTTACTCCGCAAAATGCGACAATTGCTCCGCGACATTTGCTCCGACGTCAAATGCTCCGCCGACATTTGCTCCGATGACAATTGCTCCGCCGACATTTGCTCCGCCGACACTTGCTCCGACGACAAGTGCTCCGCCGATATTTGCTCCGCCGACAATTGCTCCGCGACATTTGCTCCGCCGACAATTGCTCCGCATGAAGCGATAAATTCTGTGACAAATGCTCCTCGAACGACAGTTGCTCCAACGACAATTACTTCGCCAACATTTGCTCCGCCGACAATTGCTCCTGCGACATTTGCTCCGCACGAAGCGACAATTGCTCCTATAATCTACAAGCTGAGCTTTTTAATAGGTTTCGCACCCTGTATAACCTACTATTCAATACAATTAATGTGAAACAATGAAATGTGAAACAAGATAAACTTGAAACTGGAATTTGATCAAGGAGTTTTAAGAGCTAAAGTCCCAACTGGCAACAAATTATGTCAAGCAGCTGCCGTTTTCTAAGGTTGCATTTGATCTAGGACCAGTTCATTGCATCTCCTATCCGAAAGGAGAATGAAAGTCAAAAAATAACAATTGTGCATTTGACAAATATAATATCAATCAAATTATAAAAGGTCATTTCATCACGATCCTACCGGTATCTGGCTGCCTCCATTTTTTGTCCTCACCAGAGATCGTGACGTATTAAACTGCGCTACGGATTCAATTGAAGTTCAATTGAAAATATTCATTTGAACTATGACAAAATTATATTTTTCATATTAGGACGGCAATGAAATAAATATCTCTAATTAATGTAAGCCGATTCATAAATTTTCAAATTGGTTGGCAGGGATTCGGGCGTACGCGTGGGAGCTTGATCAGAGCACGAACGCACGCGTATGCCTAGTCTTCGATATTTTACATTTTTGAAGCCGTTATTACCGATCTTTGTGAGGGTTCGATGTGTTTGTAGATCTCGCACAATCGCAGATATATTTCAATCATCAAAATCAAAAATAGAAATCATAGTTTCGTACTCGTGGTGTATCAATATTAATTATTATGGACGGTCAGCAGCTATATGCATTCGAACCGGTGTATAAGGTTCAGGAAATGAGAATAGCTCGAGGCTTGGTCCCTGTATGTAAGCCTTGCGAATTGCATATCCTCCCGTAGTCAACTTCTGCAAATAGGTCACTGTAAAAGCCCTGGTACCGAGGCACAGTGGGCCAGGGAGGAACCAAAGTGCGCCAAAAGTCATTTCTTAGTGATTTGTTTTCTTTCTTTTTTTCTTGCCCAGTTGAAAGATAATATATTGAAGAATACCTCAGTAAAATATTTAATTCCGGTATGCACAATTAGGGTATAAATCTACTCCTATAAACTACAAAATCTTACATATTCACAGTTTTAGTGCAAAAGTAACTTATTTTATAAATCTTTCAATTTAACATAGAGTTTTTAAGCTATTGATATCAAAAAGTGCTCTCACATATTCCTGATAGTTTATTTCACTGCATGAATGTGTTAAAAATGGATAGAAACACAATCTTCATAATATATTATAGGGTAATTCATTGAAAAAATGGACTAATTATCCATGTTTTTATAAATCCGAAGGAAACGTTTAGATTTCCAGGGATTTCCACCGTAATTTTATTACCACCATTTTTTCTGATGTGTAAGCTTTAAGTTGATACCAGATTTGGCTGCCATCTTATGCCTGTTTTTATGATATAGCCGATTTTCCTTGTCATATTGCCCCGAAAATGTGTTTATTTTGGTCCGCGGTGTCAGAACATTGTCACGCGCCCCCACGCGCCGTAATTTACATTCACAGTAACAAAAGAAACAGAATTCTTTTTTAGCGGTTACTTGAGATTTAATAGAGGATATATTTCTTGTTACCCTGAATATCAACATCATGACAATAACAACACGAACTTTTCCAACTGAATATAGAAGGATAAACCGTCTTCATACTTTGCATCGAGGCCACCAACAGACGAGACTTTGGACACCCCGGCCATGAAAAGGCGACACTGTTCCGTGCATTGAACAAGCGAACAGTATTATTTTCATGCAGAGGTGTTGTGGTCTAGTTGATAAGTCGCCCGACTGCAGATCACAAGGTACGGGGTTCAAGTCCCGCCGCGGCACTAATGTCCTTTGGCAAGACGTTAATCTACATTTGCCACTTTCCACCCAGGTGTAAATGGGTACCTGATATGCTTGAGCGCTAGTTACTTTGGCAGCTCGGCTTTGACCAGGGTAACATGTGTAAAGCGCCATGAGCGTCAGAGCCTGGCGGATACCGGCGCTATATAAATAACCATATTATTATTATTATTATGCCTGGACCAGCGAGTACAGGTTGTACATAACTCCCCTTTGCATAAAAAGAAGTCGCAACCGCTTGGCATTTCGCATTGTCCTTTCATGTCTCTTCCATCTAGTCTTACGTAAATGTTGATACCATGTTCATCAAACTCAGATTAGTCAGATGTTACATAACATTAGATTGCGCTTGTCACTAAAATTTGCTATAATTACTATATTCACGAAAAGGCAGAATTGCGAATGAGAGTTAGATGTACCTTTTCATAACAGGGGTATGCAAATTGATATCAAATTGTTTTTAAATGTGTTTCAAATTAATATTAGGAATTCATTTAAAAATACATACTTAATAAATACCTGAGAATACATAAGAAAGGTTTAAAATAAATACATGAATAAATCAAATAATGAATTCCGTATTATATATCAGCAGGTGATCGGCAATGAAGACAGTTTATTCTTCCCTGAGAAAGAAAAGTTTTGGTTGTTTGTAGAAATCATTATAATTTATTTAGTTTTAAAATCTCTTCGATGAAGTTTCAAGAAGGCAAACTATTTTTAAAATGCATAAAATTATTATAATTCAAAATTAGCAATTACATAAAATTCATATTTTCTGCTAGAAAAGAGTTATAATAGGTTTCTACATTACAAAAGTTTAGTCTTACCTTTTGGTAATGATTCTATTCCTCTCTATGCTTGTACACTTGAACATTCATACATATGTAATTTCCATATGCAGACTTTAAGCATATTAACATATGCAATTTTAAATATGATAAACACTAAAATGAATATTCGTACATCTTTTAGATTGAGACTCTGGACATCCAGTGTTTGTAGGGAGTGCCCCCCCCCCCTCCCTCCCAGGGTAGGGAAAATGTTGACGTTTTCCGTCTGAAAATCAAGTTTTAGGTACAATTTTGAACACAAAAACAGTTTCACTATTAACCGTTGTCTTACCTATGCTATGTTGTTTCCATTGTTGCATTGTTTCCTTTACCTATATCAGACTCAGCACCATCCTCCTTGGATGGCTCTTTTACAATATGTTTACTACATCCTCCAGGTTGATGACCTTTTCGTAATGAAATGTGCAGAAGTGCAGAGGCGGCGGAGCGTCTTCAACAGTGAGGGGGCACAAACAAAAAGAAAAGGCACTTTCAGGAAAAAAGGGGCACCTACAAAGGGAAACCTCCAAACGAAAATATACCATTTCTAGACATTGGTATAAACCCCTACATTGCCATGATTTTGAGTACATTATCGGGGATGTTTTAAATATTTGTTTTTTAATCTTTAAATGGTCCAAGATATTTTCTTAAGCATCATACTTTGCAGTTGGGTGTGATGGTATGAATAATCATTTTCGAGTGAGCAAAAAAATTGAGATTTGTGAGGTCGTAGTGCGAGAAATAAAGAGAGGAAAAACAAAACAAATATTGATGGGTTTTAAGCACAATCTAATCATGACAGACTTTAAAAAACTTTAAAATGTATCATGAGTAATTTAACTATAAATACGGGCGGGCGTAGCGAGCGAACTGTATGGAAAATTAAAGAAAAAGTTGCCCTAAAATTAGGGGCGCATGTTATGGAGAAAGAAAAATGGGGCACTTATCAGAGGGGAAAGGACACCTATTAAAAAAGAAAAGGAGCAAAGTAAAAAAGGCAATTAACGGAGATAAAAATGAGGCACTTCTCACACCTGAAAAGGGACACTCACCATAGATTTCAAAAAGCACTTATGAGAACGAAAAAGGGGCATTTGTCGAAGGAAAAGTGGCATCTATCATATTTTAATAGGGTCATATATCAGATATGACAGGGGCATGTATAAGAAGTGAATGGGTTCTTATTTTAAAAAGTTGGAGCACTTATCACAAGGAAAAGGGGCACGTGTAAAGATGAAAGTACTTATCAGATGTGAAAAGGGGCAATCAGTATTAGGGAAATGGGCACTTCTTACAAACAAAAAAGGAACATGTCAAAGTAAAAGGGGCACTCTGCATAAGTGCCAACGATTGTAAGCCTCTCTTGACCCATACTAGAACTCATGTAAATGTTCAAGCGCTTCAGTGTGCGTGCACTTCTTTCGCACTCACACGAGGTAACAGGGAAGGTGCAGGCAAGTTACAGTAGTATTTTGAGCATATTCTACTGTACCCCATTTGCTGTTAGTCATGCCGCAGTCCTGATTGGATCAATCAAAACATTGTTTACCTCTGTCTTTACATATCGGTAATGTATAAATATCATTATATCAGTCTCAAACGAATACTGGAACAATTGAAATTAATGCTAATTTCAGGTGTCAAGACTTGTACATCAGTACAAAATAAATGTTTTCATTGTGGCAACGATATTAATATAATTTTAAACATATTGCTGAATTTCGAATATGCTTTTAGTGGGTTGTTGGTAATTATTGATTCAACAAAATGTTACTATCATAACAGATTGAGACTCTTATCATCGAGTCTGAGGATCTCCGTGGACGTCCCTTTGCATCACGTGATTTCGCTCAGTTCATCTGTAGGCTGCCTCATCTGAAGGACCTGACACTGCCCGGTCGGTATCACGATAACTTCTTCTCAACATCATCGTTGATGGCACCATCGGCAAAGGTATTGATTTGATCATATATATTGGAGGACCCTAAGCAAGTGCTTACATGCTTTGTTATACTTGAAGTGTATTCATTTCCTTAGTCAAACGAAAAATTGACGATTTTACTCTTGCAATTAGTACACCGTTAAGATTAAGGTAGAAAACATTAAACGTTTCAGGAAGTGGAAGCGAAAATGAGCCATCTGTCATAAACATGATAAAACGAAAAAGAAAAAAAATAGTTTATCAGATTGATAGTGAATAATATAAACTATATTTTTCATTCCATATGACAATTCGGAGTGCTGATGGAGTGACGGCTTTTTCAATTGTGAAAGCTGATGAGACTAAATATTTTAATTTTAAAACCTACAAAAAAGAAGAAAAAATCGAATCGTTTGGATTATTTCTGTATTCCTTTGGAAACAGCAATGTGTTCTGTGTTTATTTGTTTTGGCACTTTTCTGTTATGCAAAATTAGGTTTTCAGAGTACTATTTCACGCAAATGTCAGAATAACGTATTGCTTTTGTGAGTGAATGAGGATGGCAACTATATCATGATGTAATGCTTAAAAATATTTTAACGTACTGTAATGTCAGCAATTGTTTATCCAATACAATGTTATATTACAGCAGATCAAGACTTGACATCCAGTATTTGAATCACCCCCTCACTTATTCCAACGTGCAAATGCAGGAGGGTCAGTTCGATTACTGAATCATAGCACCTGAGAAAAATCCCCTCATTTCTGACATTGATGGATCCACCACTATAATGTCGTCGATAACATAATCAGGGTGTTCCGGTTTTCCACGAATAAAGCACATGTTTTTCTTAAAGAGTAGTGTAATTCAGGACTGGCTGGCGACCGTTCTGCCTTTTTTTAATCTAATTTGTTATGTACACTTTATATCATAAACCGACTGGTTCATTTGTATATACCCACTGCTCCCATAACTGAAGTTCAATGACTCTCATCGTTAAAACCATGATGCCACATCCTACTTCCCCATATACATATACTCTACTACCCACCCACCCCCCATCTTGTTAGTCAAGTCAATGTACGGATTCTTCTCTCAAAACCCGATAAACAATATTAATTTTTACTTAATGTACATCTTTACGCGATATACATCTTTACGTAATATACATCGTTACGTAATACACATCGTTAAGTAATATACGTCTAACAACCTATAACCAGTCTCAAAAGATAACAGTTATATGTCCGGGAACACCCCCTCCTTTCTGACAATCTTTGAGCTGCCACTATGTAATGTCGTCGATAACATATTAAACCAGGGTGTTCAAGTTGTCCCCGGAACAAAAGCATTATTTTCTCTTCAAGAGAAGCAACCGTTCTGCCTTCTTGTTTTATTCTATTTTGTTCTATAACACTTAAAGATAAAGTTGAGTTCTGTTCATGCGATTGCATTGTGAAAGAAACGTTGTGGAATCGATCAGAAAAGGTTGATCATCTAGCATATAAGTATTGGTGTGTACTGCAAGGTTCTGGAATCATCAAAATGATAAGAAATTTGGCCCATTCTTGGTTAAGTTACAAGCACTGTACACAGAAAGATGTATATGGGACTACATGAACATGTGGCATAAAAATCCGTCCCGATTTTTATGATGTTACATGCCATATTTAGAATATTAAGGCATTTGAAGAGCCATGCTTTTCAAGGAACATGTTTTCTCTGATGTTCTTCCACACTTGCATAATACAATGATAACGCTCACAAATTATTGTTCTCCTCTTCCCAGAACTCAACCTTCTCTTTAAGATCATGAACCCACTGGTTCATTAATAATATACCCACTGTTCCTACAATCAACAGGTCAATTTGATCTACGACCAGTTCATTGTATCTCCTATTCGTTTAATTGAAGATTAATTACTCTCATCGTTAATTCCATGATGTCACATCATACTTCTCAACATACATGTATTCTACAACCCCACATCCATCTCCTATTAGTCAGGTCAATGTATTGATTCTTCACACAAACCCGAGAAACATTGTTTTCCATTTATATCTTTATATAATGTGCATCTTTACGTTATGTACAACTTTACGCAAATTACATCTTACAACGTACAATCAGTCTCAAAAGAATACAGTTACTATCAACATAGGCAATTTTATGGTATCTGAAACAACATAGGTGATGAATTTTATATCATTACAAAATCAATATGAGAGTATTCAGATTTTGGGGCATGATTTATCATTCATTCTATTTGTATTATTTTTCTTATGTACCGACGATTTAAACCTATATTATCCTCATTTCAAACCTAATGCCCTTATTTCAACAATAAACTTAAATACACAGCAGAATAGGCAAAAGCAAACAAGTTATCCCTCAACATTTTATCTTATGTTTTTTAACACCCCTTGATCTACTTATTTCATCGGGGCTACAAAAGACGATCTACTAAATTGGAAAATGGGCATACAATGTTGCCTAAGGTTGGAATGATTTTGTTCTTACTCTTTTTCATGTAATAATTGTGACAGTATGTTTTTTTCTTAATAGTAACAGTTAATAATCTTCTCAGAACTATATTGATCAATCTGTTTGACTCTTTAAATTGATCATTACAGTTCTGAAAAGATATGAACTTTATCTATCAAGATTAAACCATATTGTCACAATCATTTCATTAAAACAGTTAATGACACATTATTCCGACTTATTGGGCAACAGTGTTTGTAACATATGCAAAGTAACATTGGGATAATCAAGATACTTCGATAGTTCTTTACAAGAACAGTGGCGTATCTATGTGGATGCGAAGGGGCAACTTGCCCTGGGCGGCAGTTAAAGGGGCGTAAAATCCCAAAAGCGCAGAAGCGCAAAAAGAGGCACATATAGGAGAAATAGAAAAATAATTATACGCCTTTGTAGAGGTGTTGTGGTCTAGTGGATAAGTCACCAACTGCAGATCACAAGGTACGGGGTTCAAGTCCCGCCGCGACACTAATGTCCTTTGGCAAGACTTTAATCTACATTTGCCACTCTCCACCCAGGTGTAAATGGGTACCTGATATGCTTGAGCGCAAATTACTTTAGCAGCTCGGCTATAAACAGGGTAATATGTGTAAAGCGCCATGAGCGTCACAGCCTGGCGTATACCGGCGCTTTATAAATATCCATATTATTATTATTATTATTATTATTATTATTATTAATAATACACGCATAAAGTTAAGAATGAGTTTCTCGCTTCAGCATCTCGAGTTTCGCGCACGAATAAAGGGTGTATTAAACTGTTCATGTATAGCGTTCTTAAAAGATTCATCAGCCATTAGTCAAATACTGCACCAAATATAGCACTAAGTGGGAACAAAACATCCAATAGCCTTCTCATAGGTTCATCGTTTGAGAGAAATCTCTTAAAGTAGATGTGCGAAGATTTTTAAAAACTACCTTTATTTTCATTATTGCAAAGGTGAAACTTTGATTGGACAATTTTATCAAAATTCAATGCTTGGAAACATTCGAAGTAACGATTATTATCAATTACAAAACGCTTAAATACAGCCCCGGCATAGCACCTGAAGAGCTCTCCGAACACTGCTGAGATGTGTGACATCACAGGTTGGGCATGATTTGCACAAGCAGACTATTGTGTTCGTGTATTGTTTACATTCCAATCTTGGTTCTTTCTTGTATTCATGCATCGTTTACATTCCAATCTTGGTTCTTTCCATCGCACTTCCTTTGACCCCAAATGTGATACATGCTTGTATGCGCAACATTCCTTTGATGTAAACTTTCCCACCATTGCCATATGTGTTATGTAATGTGTAAGTGATACACAAATCCAGTTTATATGTAAAGTGAACATACATAATTGTGTACGAGCGAGAAGCATCTAATAAAGTACTCTCACTTTTTATTTGGTCACCGTCAAATCAACTTGTCATGTCTCATTCCTCGGTCTCCCTCCTAAATACACAATAAATGGCGACGAGGATGAACGGGCTCAGTCAGCCCCCACCGTTCGCTGCCAGCTCAGCCCGAGGCAGTGCTTCGACCGCCTGATCTACGTGGAAGAAATCATTCGGCTACTATGTGCAGGCTTCGAAGATCAGAGGCACATATTTCGTCAGTGCGTCCAAGAGAATAAGGAGACTGTTGATGAGTTTTATATTCGCCTTCGCTCTTCATCATCGACATGTGCCTTTGGCGAGCAACAAGATGAACACATTCGTGATCAATTCATAGACAAGTGCATATCGAAACCACTACGTAGACGTCTTCTCAGAGAGCCTAATCTGACACTTACGACACTCTTGTCGATTGCACGAGCAGCCGAGGCAGCTGACAACCAGGCTTTGTCAATCAAACAGTCTAATGCTTCACCCTCTCCAGTAGTGAATTCGATTCGAGCGAGACGGCCCCCAACCCAGCCGCCAGCAGCTCGCCGAGATCGTTCCAGGTCATGGACTTCTCGAAATCCTGGACGTTCCATTCCTGCCCCCGGGCGAGGGTATCATAAGCCTAAGCAGGATCAGTGCTGTGGCAATTGTGGACTCGAGGGTCATCGCGCACGTGATCCCCAATGCCCAGCTCGAGGACAAGACTGCAGGAAGTGCCAAACAAGAGGGCATTATGCTTGAGTTTGCCGTAGCTCCAACGTTCACCATATCGCTGAAGATGGTGATTTCCAGCCTGCTAACCAGGAGCAGGGTCCCCCAGACACGAGTGATGGACATGATTATGAGGAATATCTATTCACCGCCAGAAATTCACGGTCTCTGACTTGTGTTCGAGTAGCAGACGTCGACATCGACGTGCTCGTTGATTCAGGAGCATCAGTGAACATTATTGATTCATCAACACACGACTGGATGAGAGGCCGGAGTCCAGCAGCCAGTGAACTCCGGTTGACCCGCAGTCACGTTCGACTTTTCTCCTATGGAGCCTCCTCTCCTCTCCCAGTGAAGGGGGAATTCAGCGCTCCTGTATCCTGTTCGACTAGTACTTCAACGACGGCCCGAGTTATTGTTGTTTCTGGAAAAAGTGTGTGCCTTCTCAGCAAAGCGACATCGATACTCCTTAAACTCCTTCATATCGAAAGTGCCGAGCCAGTTCATCATGTTTAGATGGACACAAGCCCATTCAACTACGCTGATGAGATGAAGACTAAATATCTAGCTGTGTTCAACGGTTTTGGCAAGCTTAAGGGGTACAAAGTCCATGTCCACATCGAACCCGAAGTAAAGCCTGTCGCTCAACTTCCGCGGCGAAACCCGTTCCACCTCAGACACAAGGTGGAAGAGAAGCTACAGGAACTCATTGATAAAGACATTATCGAGCCAGTGTCGGGACCTACATCGTGGGCAAGTCCGCTAGTCGTCGTCCCCAAGCCCAATGGTGAAGTTAGAGTTTGTATCGATATGAGAAGGGCAAATATAGCTGTTCTCCGTGAGCGGCACCCCCCTCCCCACCTTAGAAGAAACCCTTGAGGCCCTAAACGGAGCGTCAGTTTTCAGTAAACTTGACCTCAACTTGACGACGACTCGACAGACATTACAACATTTGTAACACATAAGGGCGCAATGAGATATAAACGCCTCATCTTTGGTTCATCTTCGGCATCTGAGGTCTACCAATACGCAATACAGCAAGCGTTTACATGTCTCGAAGGCGTTAGGAATATATCTGACGACATCATCGTCTTCGCGGACAACACCAGGGAGCATGACCGAAGGTTGGCGAGAGTATTGGAGAGAATGAAAGACAGAAAATTAACGCTGAACGCGGAGAAGTGCGTCTTCCGAGCAGAAAGCCTGTCCATTCTTCGGCTTCACTATCGGGCATCGCCCCAGATGCGAAGAAGGTAGAAGCAATAAAGAATGCTCGGAAACCAACGACGCCAAGCGAAGTTCGCTCTTTCTTGGGATTGGTCAATTACTGTGGCCGATTCATCCAGAATCTCGCGACGACCACCGAGCCACTTAGAGAATTGACGCGTGGTGATACGCCATGGTCATGGGGTCCACGACAGGAGGAAGCATTCAACACCCTCTGTGCAGCACTTACCAGTGATACGGTCATGGCTCATTTCGTCACCGGAGTGCCAACAGAGCTTCGAGTGGACGCCAGTCCCTTCGGACTCGGAGCTATTCTCACACAGACCATCGAGGGCGTCAGCCGTCCAGTTGCATACGCTAGCCTTTCCTTAACAGACGTCGAGCGTCGCTACTCGCCAACTGAACCCGAATCGTTAGCTGTTGTGTGGAGATGTGAGCGATTTCACCTCTATCTGATCGGGGCAGAATTCGTTCTCCTTACAGACCACAAGCCGTTGGAAGTGATCTACAGTCCTCGCGGTAAGCCTCATGCCCGTATTGAGAGATGGGCATAACGTCTGCAACAGTACAGATTCAAGATTCGACACATGCCTGGGAAGACAAACCCAGCAGATATGCTATCACGTCTGCCGCTTAGTAACCAGCCATAAGGAGATCTTCACAACATCGCAGAAGAGTATGTTGAAGCGATTGTTGCATACGCGGTACCCCGTGCCCTATCTCGTGAGGAAATTAAGCAAGCCTCCCAAGATGACCCGAAAATTAAATGTGTCATCGAAGCAATTCGCCCAGGCAAGTGGCCTGATGACAAGCGACTTAGTGTATATCGAAAGGTCGCAAATGAGCTCACATCGACAGACGGAATTCTAGTGCGTGGAACCAGAATCGTGATCCCAAATGACCTAAGAAAGCGTACCCTAGATATCGCGCACGAATCGCATCAAGGCACTGTCCGTCTAAAGCAAGCCTTGCGTACCAAAGTGTGGTGGCCACACATCGACGAGCAAGCTGAATGCCTTGTGAAAGGGTGTAGAATCTGCCAAGCAGAAATGCCTACCCCTCCACCAGTGCCTCTTTGTCCTTCCGCAATGCCCAGCTTCCCGTGGAGCCGTGTACATGTTGATTTGTGTGGACCTCTCCCCACAGGAGAGACTTTGCTTGTTGTAATTGATGCAGCCACGCGATGGCCAGAGGTGGAGATTTTGCAATCAACGACAGAGACAACGATCATCTCGCGACTAAATCGCATCTTCGCGCAACATGGTTACCCAGATGAAATCGTTTCCGATAATGGCCCACAATTCACCTCGCGCGAATTCGCAGACTACGTGAAGTCTACAGGCATCGAGCACGGACGCGTTACTCCGTATCATCCGCAAGCAAACGCTGAAGTTGAAAGATTCAACGCAACACTCATGAAAGCGATCCGAACCGCGAGAAACAGTGGTCGTGATTGGCATCAAGCGATCTACAATTTCTTGCTTACATATCGCTCAACACCTCATCCAGCCACAAAGGAGACCCCAGCGAAACTTCTGTACAATCGCGAAATACGTAACAAGCTACCTTCGCTACCACGCTCAAGTCCGCGAAAAGCATTCGCAAAAGCACGACGTCATGATCGGAAGTACAAAGCACACATGAAATCCTTGTTACAGCTGTCAAAGGAGGGAGTGTAAAGCTAAAACGCGGAAATGAAAATACCATGCGCTATATGTCACAAATCCGGAAAGTACCATATTCGCAACGCGACTACGATCTCCAGAATGATCTCGATGATGACTACGAACAGCGCGATCGTGAACAGCGTAATGATCGTCCGCATAAAAATGATCACAGTGAAATACACACCCACCAAACAGACTCTCGTACTATCACTCAGGAGTTATTATGTAACTATTGATTTATCTGGAAGACAATTTACACGGTGAACACTATAGTCCATACCATGACTTTGAACTGGATGAATACATTGTAAGAGACTCAGTTAAAGAATAGACTGAACTTTTGAATGCTTTATTTTATGCCATGTTCATTAATTTTGTCATGTAAATTTGTATCACTGTTATTCCATGCCACAGTCGATATATGGGTTACTGTTTTATGCCATTCCCAATTCTATGACGTTCAGACACTTTATATTGTTGCATGCTGATCTCTAAAATGCCAGGATATTTTATTAGTTGAAACACGATTGATTTATGTGTACACAAACATTACATAATGTTGATCCTCATGATTATTGGTCAATGTCTATGAGTAAGAGAATTCTACTATTTACACTTTTCGTATTTCTGTTGTTTTGTGCACATCAAGTTTGGACTCTACATGAAAACAATTGATTAAGATTAGTTAGTCAGCACTGTACAGAAAGTCTAATGATACATGTATGTTGAAGTTATATTCAGCAGACTGATAACACGAAAACCAGATTGATTCGTCTTGCATGCTTATTTCATTCTTATCAATTAAAGAACAAAATAGTTATTATTAGTCGAAGTCGACTATATGTGAATTATAGGGATACATTCATGATGCTTATTCATTATCTCTCGGTTAAATGTTGAAGGTTTGAAATATGTTAAAGAGCTGTGCTCTTGTTTGGATTATTGCTAAGTTTGAGCAATATTTGTTTCTTGTTTGCACATGTTTCAATCATGTTGTTTCTGCTTTCTAAGAGTGACACATTTAAATAGTCCAAAGCCAAAATTACTTCATATGACTGAATTACAAGCTATGTCTGAGAAAATATAATGCATTTACATCAGAAGTTTTCAAGAACATTGTTTAATATCATCTAATGCTGAAAATCACTTTTTATCCGAGAAGGAAAGGGATATTGTGTTCGTGTATTGTTTACATTCCAATCTTGGTTCTTTCTTGTATTCATGCCTTGTTTACATTCCAATCTTGGTTCTTTCCATCGCACTTCCTTTGACCCCAAATGTGATTCATGCTTGTATGTGCAACATTCCTTTGATGTAAACTTTCCCACCATTGCCATATGTGTTATGTAATGTGTAAGTGATACACATATCCAGTTGATATGTAAAGTGAACATACAGAATTGTGTAGGAGCGAGAAGCATCTAACAAAGTACTCTCACTTGTTATTTGGTCACCGTCAAATCAACTTGTCATGTCTCCTTCCTAGGTCTCTCTCCTAAATACACAATACAGACGATGTCCCATGACATCTCACACATTTTCAGTGCCTGTTTTGTCATCTTCTCTTCAGTCAATTCTCTCACTTCACTACCGTCAGGCTAAATGTTTAATCTATTGCCTCACTCTAAATCCCGCGGATGGTGTTATTTTGATGAAAAATGCAGCGATGAAAAAATAAGACGCCATTGTATTTTCAGCTGCATATACTGCGGTATGTTCGGCGTTTCAAGAGGGAACAAATGCCGTTCATGCTATCATTCCGGGGGGGGGGGGTACAATTTGAAAGTGTGGTTTCTTTGATTGTTCATTAACCCCTATCCTGTGTATTTACAAACAAAACAAAAGATTTTAGTTATCAGAATCGGTTTCATATCCCTTTTTTAATGGTGTGAAATGCTATCACATTTATATACACTAAACTCATTATAATTTAAGAAATAATAGCATTGCAAATACGTTCATTCTTTATGGGATGTCGTCTGCTTGTGCAAATCATGCCCAACCTGTGATGTCACACATCTCAGCAGCGTTCGGAGAGCTCTTCATGTGCTATGCCGGGGCTGTATTTAAGCGTTTTGTAATTGATAATAATCATTACTTCGAATGTTTCCAAGCATTGAATTTTGATAAAATTGTCCAATCAAAGTTTCACCTTTGCAATAATGAAAATAAAGTTAAGTTTTTTTTTTAATCTTCGCACAGCTACTTTAACTTTCGGTTGCCCTACTCAAATCCTTGAAAAGATTTCTCTTGCGCTTTGTTGGGATTTGGGACTCAAATTTTTTTTTAATTTCGGAATTCTGCAGGTTGGTTGGAGTGCTTTTTTGCGTTTCAGGACAGTTATCCTCTTGACAATCGCCCCTCGGAAAATTACAACGACCCCGGGGACAATTACCCTCTGGAAAATAACCCCCTCCCCCAGGGACAATTACCCCCTAAGGACAATTACCCCCCCCCCCGCCCCTGCGGGACAATTACCCCAAAGGATAATTACTTCCAAGGACAATCCCCCACCACCCAGAAAATTAGACAACTAGACATAGTGGTGACTTTTGTTTACCTCTTCTATAAATACATTTTTCCTTACAGGCTCCAAATACGTTATTTATTTGAGAGAAAATCGAAATCGTTTCTTTTACAATCTTTTAGATCAAAATAAATCTTTGCGTAGTCAATTCGTGTTTTTCTTTCTCCCTATCTTTTATCTTTTTTTCTCCCGTCGCGTTCTCTTGCCTTTTTTTATAACACATAACTGGTTATTGTCTCTCTATTATTCACATCGTGCCCTCTCTTCTTTCTCTTCTTCTCTGTTCTCATGTGCAGCCCTAGTTATACCTTCGTACTTTCATGCTCCCCTGCTCCCATGTTTCTTTGTCTATAGTAAATTTATTGTATGCGTTTGTGTCCTGTCTTAACATCTCGTTCTTCGTCGTGCGTCTCTGTTGGCTCACATGTTCACCCCGACGTAGGAGTAGTAGGTTGTTATAAATTGTCAAATTATGAATATATAATTATGCTATCATTCTGCACTTACATATTAATCATTTTTTTCTCTCTCTCTTCTTTTTTCTTCAACTTTATATGTATTTATTACATAAGGTTATGATTATCGTTATTTGAGGGACCCACATTCTACAAGCACTGCGTCCCCCCCCCCCCTTTTTTTCTTTTTTTTTTGGTGTGAGTCATGTCACAGTCATGATTGAATCAGACATATTGTTCCCCTCTGTCATTATGTAGCAGTAATGTATAAACACCATTATATCAGTATCAAAATAGTACAGGAACATTAGAACTAACTTCAGGTGTCAAGCATTGTACATCATCACAAAATACATGCGGAAGTGTTGAGATTTGTTTTTAATGTGACAACGATATTAATATAATATCAAAGAGATTTCTGAATCTTGAATATAGTTTTAGTGAGTTTGTAGTAATGATTCTTTCATCACAATGTTACTATAATAACAGATTGAGACTCTGCACATCAGGTCCGGAGATCTCAATGGACGTCTCTCTGCATCACGTGGTCTCGCTCAGTTCATCTGTAAGATGCCTCACTTGAAGAACCTGACACTCGACGGTCGGTATCTCAATGACTTCTTCTCAGCATCATCGTCGATTGCATCATCAGCAAAGGTATTGATTTGGTCATATATTTTAGGACTCCAAGAAAATCACTACATATTTGTTATACTAGAAGTGTACTCCTTTCTCTATAGTCAAACGCATGTGGACGATTTTGCTCTCGCAATTGGTACACCGTTAAGAGGAAGCAGGTAGGAAAGTTAAACGTTTCTAGAAGTGGATGCGAAAAGTGAACTTTCTCATCAGCATTCACGCTTGAAATAGCCTTCTCTCCACCAGCACTTCCTCTAGTCTTACGGACATTTTGATACCATGTTCGTCAAACTCGGATTTACCTGTCAGCTGTTACATAACAATTAGATTGGGGCATTGCGCATGTCATTAAAATGTGCTATAATTGCATATAATCACGAACAGGCATAATTACGAACAGAGGGTTAGATGTGTCTCTTCATAACAGGGACATGTTTATTGATATCATATTTTTAAATGTTTTCAAATTTTTTTAGGAATTCATTAAAAGTACATACTTGAGAAATACCTGAGAATACATTTTAGAAAAAAAATTAAATACATTTTGTTTTAATTGATAAATTCCCAACATATATCAGCAGGTGATGAATAGTGGAGACAGATGATTTTTCCCTGTGAAAAATGGTTGTGTTTGGTTGTAGAAATCTTGATAATAGTTTTAAATACTCTGATAAAGTTCAAATAAGGCAAAATATTTTTAAAATGCATATAATTATCAGAGTTCCAAATTAACAATTACATAACATTAATGCTTTCTGCTAGAAAAAAAAGTTATAAGTTTCTACATTAAGGTTTAGTCTGACCATTTTGTAATGATTCTACTCCTCTCTATGCTTGTAGACATGAACTATCATAAATATTTCATTTTCCATATGCAACTTTATGCAACTTGACGTATGCAGCTTTAAGTTTAATAAAATCTAAAATGTATATTTTTACTTCTCATAAACGAAAACTTTCTCCAATATTGTATCGTTTTCAAGATTCCAGACATGTCTAGGTTTTTATAATTATCTCAATTGTTAAGAAATTTCTCTAACAAAGTTGTAAATTTTATATTGTATACCGGGGCCCTGCCTACAAGCAACTTGCTTATTAAGGGTATCCCTCCATTTTTATGTTTATATTGTTATTTTAATACAATGTGTCAATATTATGATATCTTTGTTCTTTTTTTTAAAGATGGAAAATAAATTGAATTGAATTGAATATATGACAAAAATACAAAGTCTTCTGAAAAATACTTATAAAACAAAAGTCATGTGGATGAGTTGAGATTTGTTTTTATTGTGGCAACGATATTTATATGATATTAAACAGATTGTTGAACCTTGAATATAGTTCTAGTGAGTTTGTAGTAATTATTCTTTCATCACAATGATGCTATAATAACAGATTGAGACTCTTGACATCGAGTCTGTGGATCTCCATGGATGTCCCTCTGCATCACGTGATCTCGCTCAGTTCATCTGTAAGTTGCCTCATTTGAAGAACCTGACACTCCGCGGTCGGTATCACGATGACTTCTACTCAACATCCTCGTCGATGGCATCATCTGCAAAGGTATTGATTTGGTCATATTTCAGGAATCTAAACAAATGCCTACATGATTTGTTACACTGGAAGAGTATTAATTTCCTTCGTCAAACAAAGCGGATGGTTTTACTGTCCAAATTAGTACACCGTTAAGAATAAGGTAAGAAACATCATACGTTTCAGGAAATGGAAGCGAGAAACGAACCATATCTGTCATAAAAGAATTCATTTTCTTTTCCATTTTATTTCATTTCCAGGAACTTAAAGGAGTATAAAAATAACAAAGAATACAAGAAAACGAATTACAATACTGAATACAATAACAGAAAAAGCCATCAACTAATGCCTGGGGGTTACCAAAATAAACTGAGTTTCTGTAGGAGGCTTTCCTCATTAGTTGATAGTATAATACATAATTATACATTTAACAAAAATATATACATAATTACACAAGACAAATCATGAGATCATAAATATAAAATAATCATACGTTGTTCAGGTCGTAAGAGTGGGCCGATTTAAAAGATGAAAGAAGGAGAAAAAAAATCACTTATATTTGGCGAAAAAAATCCTGAACAAAACCACAAAAAACCCAAATCTTATAAAACTAAACTTGATTTGCATTGTTTTTTGACACCCTTTCAATGAGCTGAAACCATTACATCATTAGAAGTATATAAAGATAAAGGCGAAAAGCGCAATGGTATTTCCTGAAAGAAAGACCAACAAAAAGAACAGAAACGAATCGATATATTCACGGTAATATTACATTACATATAAGGTATTGGCATAATTAAGTCCCCGAGGTGTTCACTATACAAGGTAAAGTAAATAGACCGGCACGCATCAACCCAAAGCTGAAATAAAAGCAAGAAAGATGCCAACAGACAACCACTCCCCTTTAAAATTTGGACCACAAAATCCCACAAAACAATGACATAGAAAGAAAAAGGAGAAAAGAAGAAAGAAAGGAAGACCCGACAAAGGAAAAATTTGTCGGGTCTTCTCGAGCAAAATCCGATCAAAAACAAGAAAGCTATGAACCTCCAAATTCGCAACCAATCAAGCAAATATCATCAAAAATGCGACGCATCCCACGAGCTCCCCTCCCACTTGCTCTGCAGTAACAAAAAAAACAAAAAAACATCAGAAACTTTCACCTTAGCGGCCCCCAGACTTACAATGACAATGAACCAAATGAGTGTATTTTCTTAATAAACAGTGAATGGTTAATGGTGCTGTCACATACATAGCCAGCCCTGCAGGCCCATACCGTTCGATTTAAATGACAAGCGTTGAAAATCTCTCCGGCCGCAAAGATTTTACTTTTGTAAATTGTTTCCACCGTGTCCTCAACGTTTCCATTCCGTCTCCATACCGGGTCCTTACCGCTTACAACGTCCTCGTAGCAGCTAGTGTCACCGTGTTGGCCGTTCCCTCGCCGGGTTCTCACCGGGTGGGTACCGGCCGCTTACCGCCCGGAACGCATCTATACCGTTTGCTAAACGTTCGTTCCGCCTTGAAGACGTCACACACCGTATATAAAAGCTGGGCACTCACCCGGCCGGTCACACTTCAGTTCTCGAGTTCACGGATGTATCGTCCTCATACCGGGTTCTCGCCGTGTGGGTACAAGGGGTGGCACACGGCGAAAGTTTTGGGTATGCCCAAAACTTTCGCCGGGTCTCGCCGGTCACTAACGGGTTTACAATGTTATTTTGTTTAAATAAATCTCGGTCGCAATACTCGAACAGTAATTACGTCACTTCAGGATCTCAGAATTTCGCTCCCGAATACAGGGTGTAGTATACTGTCTATGAATAGTGTTCTTAAAGTACAAGTCCACTCCACTGAAAAGTTATGCTGATTAGATAGACAAAAATCTAAAAAGCCCAAATATAACTTGGTTTTGGAAAATGGTGCTCAGATTTATTTTTAATATTTTTTTTTAATGAGCAAAAAACAAGTTAATGAACGAGTCGGTTATGACGTAGGGTCCTCACAACACAGATTCGTAATGTAACCAAATTTAATGCATACGTCTTTGTGAAGTGCCTCGATACAAACTATTTCATTCACCTGATAAGAATAATGAAACACTATTATTCTTATCAGGTGAATGAAATAGTTTGTATAGAGGCACTTCACAAAGACGTATGCATTAAATTTGGTTACATTACGAAAATAGCCTATTGTCAAAATGTATACCGCTGGCACTTTCGTTGTGAGGAGCATACGTCACATCCGTACAGCAATATAAATGTTTTGCTCGAAAGAGGCTTTAAGAGGTTAACAATAAAAAAAATATATATATAAAGAGTAGAGTTACTTTTTTGTTAAATGCTCCTTATCACATAAGTTTTATCAGTCTTATGCCCCGTTGACACTTGCCCGCACTTTGGTTTGCGCATAGTTTGCGCATAGACACATACTCTTGCGTGCCAATGCGGGAAGTAATCGTGGTAACGTGCGGGAGGATGCGGGCAGTGCGTGAAATGCGTGACAGAATTTTCAAAATATTCAAAATTTTGGCACGACAATTTTTTGGAGGAAATTTCGTGAACACTTCGTGAACTATGCGCAATCTATGCGCAACCTAGTCGTGACAGTGCGCGCCGATGCGTGTACGTCGGCCTAGTGGCACGCATGTTCACGACTAGTTAACGACTAATTTGCTCACAATTTGCGCATTGGCTGCGCATACTTCCCGCGCAGTTTTCGCATGCCATGCCATAGTCTACGAATGTGGAACACGTGATCTTGATGACAAATTTCACTTAAATTGTATACTGATATGAACGAGGATGTCATAAAACATACACTTCTGGAAAGATTTTCAAAACAAATGTATTTGAAGAAGAATATTGATGAAAGAATACAAAATTTGGGTTTTCTGCGTACAACAGAAAACCCTAACTTTGTATCCTGTCATCAATATTCATCTTCAAATACATTTTAGGGGTAAATCTCTGCAGAAGTGTAAGTTTAATGACATCCTCGTTCACATCATTATAGAATTGAAGCGAAATTTTGCGATCACATTTTTGGAATTTGAGGCTCCCAACGCTTAGGAGGGGCTTTAAATTTCTTATTATCGTTAAAAATCATTAATTGATAACTTATAATTATAAAGTATAATGTAAAGGACAATACTTATATTTTTTAGCTTGTGAACAGTTTCTGACTTCGACACCACGTTGATGAGCAGGATACCTTTGTAAAATGATTCGACGTTTTTGAAATGTTTGTTTGGGGATTTAACAGATTTTCCCCAATTAATATGTTTCTCGGTTTTTTTTTTAGAATAATTTTTTTTCTCTGAAGTCGCTTTTGTAAAGTTGTCAATTATTCAGCCCCCTTCCCCATAATTACAATTACTTGAAACTAAAATCTGGGAATATATTAAATTGTGCCCTTTTCAAACTCTCTTGTTTAAGTAAGTTTTTAGTAACTTCCTACAGTCCTACTTTCACACTGCACGGTGAAACAAATGACACACGATTATTACTAATTTATCTCATAAGGGTAGAAATAGAGTCTCTTTACAAAGAGAGTATTGACATAATGTGAGTCAGAGCTTTCGGAAACAATATGGCGTTCAGTTCTTGCTAGAAACGGTTATTTCTGGTTTTCGGTCAATAACTGGTCAAAATGTCCATACACATGGCGTCTTGACAACCATTCTCTCACCCACATTGTCCTTGCTTTTCTTTTCCTACCCCTCTCTTTTTCTGCTCTTTTTCAAGATTCTTATGCTGCTCAAGACCAATAAGCCCTGCAGCCACCACATTCAAACTCTATTTGCCCTGAAACAACTTCTTGGGTATTCAACATTTTAAATGTTGTCCAACTAGTAAGTGAATGAGTTGAAACAAGTCTCCTGATCAAAAAGAAAAGAAAAAAGGTGACTACTAGAAGCATTATCGTCACAATGAATGCCAATGCGTGAATTGTTCTTAAGTTTGGCGTAAATATGACGTGACAATGCGTTAACAGTGATTAAGTTGGGCGTAAAAATGACGCGACAATGCGTGTCCTGGTGGTTACGCATTGCGTGAACTATTCGTAAATTATACGTGACCCTATACGGACTGCGTGCCACTAATTGGCACGCATTGGCACGCCATGAAGCGGGGCAGTGCGGGACCAAAATGCGGGCAAGTGTCAACGAGGCATAATAATGCCTCGTTGACACTTGCCCGCATTTTGGTTTGCGCATAGTTTGCGCATAGACACATACTCTTTCGTGCCAATGCGGGAAGTATTCGTGGTAGCGTGCGGGAGGATGCGGGCGGATGCGGGCCGTGCATGAAATGCGTGACAGAATTTTCAAAATGTTCAAAATTTTGGCACGACAATTTTGTTTGGCAACGTTCGTGAACACTTCGTGAACTATGCTCACCCTATGCGCTACCAAGTCGTGCCAGTGCGTGCCGATGCGCGTCGATGCGTGTCCGTTGGCCTAGTGGCACGCATGTTCACGACTAGTTAACGACTAATTTGCTCACAATTTGCGCATTGGCTGCGCATACTTCCCGCGCAGTTTTCGCATGCCATGCGCATAGTCTACGAATGCGTGTCCTGGTGGTTACGCATTGCGTGAACTATTCGTAAATTAGACGTGACCCTGCGTGCGACTGTGTGCCACTAATTGGCACGCAGTGGCACGCCATAGAGCGGGGCAGTGCGGGACCAAAATGCGTGCAAGTGTCAACCAGGCATTAGTTAACTTTTTATGCGTTCTTTTCGCACTAGTGCACCGTCGGTCCTGCGTTTCGTTCGCATCTGTGCATAAATCACACTACGTGCTATTCATACACAAGTTACATACAATTTCACATTCGCATCGGCCCTATTATGCATTGTTTGTGTGGTTCATACACTTACCGTTCGCAAAATTAATGTGACTTCATAGTATAGCTTGTCATAAAATATTTCGGAGTAATTTGGCGGGTTTTTTTTTTTTTTGGAACGTATTTTGTAATTGAATCATGGCACCTCGACCGATATGAACATGGAGGGAGCATCAGTTTATTGACCCAGATTTGTGTAGGGCAGGTACAGTATATTCACATTCAAAATCAGTGTTACAAGAAAACCATTGTATCATCTTGGAAACGAACAATAGCAAAAGGACAATACATGCTCATGGGACAGGATACTTAGGAAGTCCGATCAATATTTATATTGTTGTGTCTTTGGTTAGTCTAGCACCTTTTTGAAAGAATGCTCAGTGCACAAAAGCTCTTTTCTTTCTGTTATATGGGCTTTTCTTCTGGTTGGAATATGTTGATTTTGGTATCACTGGAAAGCTTATCATACAGTACCATACAGGCAAAGAACACTAATATACCAAATGAGTTTGATATGATAAGAAAGCTAATGAAAAACTGTACAACTTTGCTAAACAACATTTATCTTCAAAATGTTCAAGTAAAAAGTTATAGCCTTCTGAAATTAGAGATACATAAAATATATATATATAAAGAGTAGAGTTACTTTTTGTTATATGCTCCTTAGCACATAAGTGTTATCAGCCTTAGTTAAATACTGCACCCAAATATAGGACAAAATGAAATAGCATTCGCAAAGGTTCAACGTTTGAAAGAAATCTCTTAACTTCCTGTTTCCCTACTAAATTCCTCGATATTATTTCTAAAATGCAGCAAACTTGATTTTTTTTCTTGCCCAGTTGAAAGATAATACATTAAAGAATACCTCAGTAAAATATTTAATACCGGTATGCACAGTAAAGGTATAAATTTACTCCTTCAAACAGCAAAATCTTACATATTCAGTTTAGGTGCAAAAGTGACTTATTTTATAAATCTTTCAATTTAACATGGACTTTTTAAACTATTGATATGAAATTGCTCTCACATATTCCTGATAGTTTATCTCACTGCATGAATGAGTTAAAAATGGATAGAAACACAATCTTCATAATATATTATAGGGTAATTCACTGAAAATGGACTAATTATCTATGTTTTTTTAATAAATCCTGAGGAAATGTTAAGATCTCCAGGGATTTCCACTTTAATTTTATTACCACCATTTTTTCTTATGTCTAAGCTTTAAGTTGATACGAGATTTGGCTGCCATCTTCTGCCTGTTTTTATGTTATAGCCGATTTTCCTTGCCACATTGCCCCGAAAAATGTGTTTATTTTGTGTAATTGTTAGTCCAACATTTATGTTATTACAGATTGAGACACTTAATATCTTATACGGGCATCTCAAGGAACGTCCCTCTGCATCACGTGAACTCGCTCTGTTCATCTGTGAGATGCCTCAATTGAAGAACCTGACACTCCAAGGTCAGTATCACGATGCCTTCTTCCCAACATCATCGGCGATGGAATCGTCTGCAAAGGTACTGATATAGTCATAGAGTTGTAATATAAACGTAAATCAAATCGTGTTTTCTTGTACCTGAGTTAACTGTTGCACTTACGCCTATTTTTAAGTCAAAGAAAAATGATGAGTGTACTTTCCAAAGAGGTAGGAAAGTTAAACGTTAGAGGAAGTGAAAAGGGAAAATTTGCTCTTTTCATTGTACGAAAATAGACATAATCTATAAGATGGATAGTAAATATAACATATAATTTCATGGTGGTTTATTTGTACATGTTTAATATTAACTATTTGTTAATCCTGCAGTATGATTGATTACACCGTGCATTCTTAAACGACCCAATTTACGTCACATTTCAAGTAATATTATAAATTTACATTATATAAATCGCCATAGGTTCGAAATGCACTGATCTTAATATTGATTTGTATTACAGATCATTTTCAATATTACTATTTCAGACTCTAATACATATAAGTCAGTTACATTATATTTGATTATTGCTTATTAAAGGCAATATAATCATGAAGTACGGAACATTGCATCTGACTGACTTGAAATGATTTATTACATGTTCTCAGTCGAAGGCATGGCTAAATTAGCCTGGGCCCTGTTTCATAAAACTTGCTATCAATAACAAGTAACAACTAGAAATGCAATCGTGTCAGAACGATATGCGTGCAATGACGCCATGTTTCTACGTGTCAAACGAAAGAGCATCTTTCGGAATATCCAGAGCAATTTGTACGAAGTCTGTAGCTTTTGTGAAACTGGAGATAGGTAGGGCGAAAGAAAGGCCTCAAAAACGGCCCGAAACGGACAAAATGGCGCCTGGACGGTCGCGCATGTGTGATTCCGGAGAACGAACATTTTAATGACCTTGATGGGATGTTAGAGACTATGCCTACGAAGTTTGAAGGGAATTTGGATAGAGGAAGGGACCTAGAAAGGGCGCGCAAACAATGCGTGCAAAACCAATGGGATTTGGGTGCATGATGAAAACGTGATGACGCGTGCTGTGGCACTAACGGCCGCCCATATACTAACATAATCATGTAGAGTATAAGATGGCGTCTAAAATGGCCCCCTTGGCGAATTTGAAAAATCCGGCTTCTAGAGGCCCTGCGTTTGGCCACCCAGAATACGCTTGCAAAATTTCAAGGAAAAAAAAAGGACAGTAGGGGGGCGAAAAGCAATCTCAAAAAATGACGTCATAGCCGATACGTGTTATAACTTGGTGGAAACTCAGCCGAATTCGTTTAGTGACCCTCGTTCAAATGCGATTTACTCGAAATTTTCTTTGTGAATATATACCGTGTTTGGTATCATCTGAAAGGGCATTTCATTGCAATCTGCGCGTAATGTACCGCTCGCATGTAGCGCGCTATTACGTAATGCATAGTAAAATCATCATTTTTGGCGATAACTTTGCGCTGAAATCATCGAATTTTACCAAACTTGGCAGACAGTTGTCACGTATATGGATACATATGTCTGCCAAGTTGCACTGATGGTGGTATAAAGATCGCCATTTTAGAGCAAGTTGAAGTTATTTCGGAATTTTCTTGAAAATGGCGAATTTGGAGGGCAATTTTATCGAATTCGGTCAGCGTTAGGGTATATATTTTAGTATATGGCTAGAAAGGGCATATCTTCAAGTATCTAAATCCCAAAAAGGGTACGGGTTTGGCCAGAAACGATGGAGATACGGCCACAGAAATAAAGCCAATACCAAGAACTTTAGAGGGCGCTATCTATTTTTTGCATAGCCAATGGAGCGTGAAATTTGGCATGGCTATGTGCAATGATGAGATAAAGATACTGTGAGATTTAAAAACAAAACGAAATTCATATGAGAAAGTTATGGCAGTTTTAGATTTTTAGGGGTCCATTTTTCAAGAATTTTAAAGATTTTTGACGGAGTGGGTTTCACATTTAAATTTCGAGTACGAAGATGCCATTTTGAAGGTCAGGTTATACGTCGTAGATAAAAGAACATCTCTTAGACTATCTAGAGGAATTTGTTAGAAGTTTGTAGGATCTAGGATAGTGGAGATAGGAAGGAAGAAAGAAAGGCCTTAAAATGGACCAGAAATGGACAAAATGGCACCTAGACGGTTATGCATGAGTGATTTCGAAAATCGAAGAATGTAGTGACCTGGATGAGATGGTAGAGATGATGCCTACGAAATTTGAAAGGAAAAGGACATGAGGAAAGTACCTAACTAGGAATAACAAGCACTACGTGCAAAACGAATGTGATTTCCTGACAAGGAAAACAAGAATATTAATGGGGCAGAATGTGAACGAAAACAAGGCAATGACGAAGGTCGTCATTGCAATAACTGTTATAATTTACTGAAATCATGGCATTTGATTGGCTGAGAGCAAATTTTTCATAGAAATTTAGCACTTGTTATTAATTACAATTTTTTTTTAAACGTGTCTCTGGTCTTCGTTCATTTAAGTTACATGCTTCACTTGCTTTTATCATATTTCTGTTCGGAAATAATGAATGATATACATGTACAGTTGCATTATATAAAAGCAAGTGAAATTTCTATCCTTTAAAGATACTATGTCCCTTTTGCAGCCAACATCAAATTCTGTAGAACTTTGCAGGAATTATGAATATGTCATGTATGTCCTATCTGTGAAATTTAAACGTTAGCAGTGTCCTAATATTCAAATTATGCAAGGAAACCCGTTTACTTGCTAGACTTCACTGTCAGACACTATTGAGTGACTGACTGGCTTTTTCATCTTTGGTAATAACATACATAAAATGAGCTGTAAAGGGTACATGAGCATTTGTCTACATCAATAACCCACTTCTTGTAATGGCCAAAATTAAACTGATTGAATCTTTGCGCAGCATAAAACGTACGACCATTCGGTACAATGGTCTGAAAATCAGACTATTACTTACTGGCTCTATAGCTCCTAAGTCGATTCGACAACTAATAGTCGTTATTTTCCCACTTAAAGACATTTTCAAGCCCCCATTTTTTTAGGGAAGTTCTAAATTAGTATTTTCTTACAAATGCCGTTGGAATTTAACCTTTTCATTTTTTTGGCCTGCAAATGGGACATAGTACCTTTAACGCTTACTAGGTATTATTTTGTCATGAAATTTATACCTGTATTTACAGAAGTCTTCTCGCATTTACTCGGCTCATGTCTTTTAAAAAGTTCTTGTTAATATCATACAATACCCCTGAGGCTAGCATAATCTATTTTCATGATTTTGTCGCTTTTTTCACGAAACTTAAGAACGCAATTATATCTACCAACAATGGTAAAAAAATACATTTGCTACTGCACATGAATTTCCTTTATTTATGTAGGATGACGACCAGAGTGGTAACACAAGCCCCACCTTGACTGGGCTGATAGTGAATGATGACACGCTAGGATGGCAGGACTGTGGTTCGATGTTTGACAATGTGAAGAGGGTCACCATACAGGTATGGCACATGATCAACTGTGACGTCCTCCAGAGGATCCATCTACCAGGAGCAACAGAACTCACCATTCAAACAGATGGGAATAGCGCTCAACCGGCTGATTTCCAAGAGGAGCCCACTTCACTACCCAAAGCCCTCCTGAATATCTCCCATCAGCTTGTCAAGGTGGCATTCAGCGATCTTGACATTGGCAACAGTAAGATGGAACTAATCTTACAAGCTTTCAGATCACCTCACAACCTCAAACATCTAAAGAGTATCAGGTAAGACATGTTGTGATTTATCAAAAGAGCACTTTGACATTTTCCCCTTTTAGTTTTCCCCTCTCTGTGTTTTTCTTTCTGTATCCCATCTTTTTTTCCTCTGTTTAATATATTTCTCTAAGCTATTATATGTGAATATTTTTAATACGAAAATTGGAAGAAATTTCTTTAATTAATTAAATAGAGTATGTTCCTCTTTTTTTGCTCTCTATCTCTCACCATCTCTTTTTTTCTCTATCTCTCTCTCTCTCTCTATCTCTGTGTTTAAGTGGATTTGATTTGATTTTATTTGTACTTACAGATAGCAACGTTTTAATAAATATGTTCATTTAATACTCTCTCTCTCCTTCTCTCTTTCTCTCTCTCTCTGTTTGTGTCTCCATCCCATTACCCTCCCATCTCTGTCCGTGTCTGTCTATCTCTGTCTCACTCTCTCTCTCTCTCTTTCTCTCAGAATAGTGCATAACTGGAAATTAGAAATTGTAATGTGTACCAAGATAAACAAACTTATGAAGTTTTATCTTATCATACTTATTGTAGAAATCTACATGGCTACAACTAATCATTACTCTGGTACAGCTAGTGTGTTCGAGGAAGATTAAAGGTTGATTTTGATATTGACAAGATAAAATGTTTTATTTGATTTATATTTACCGATAACAAGACGTATTACTTATCATCGATAATGCCCTATTCCGTCTATCTTGATACTGGTAGATTCATTAGATGCGGGACAGGTTTGAGCATGGATGATGTCACCATTGATTGCAATAAAGAACAGGTCATGGAGGTGGAGGTGGAGCATGGCAAACCCCGCGTGTAAGTCCTTAGAACTTTAACTTCAAGACTTGCATAGCCATTAATGACTGCATGACATTTATGTATGATTGCATCAGTACCAGAGCACAAAGTAAATTGGGTATCAGAAGGTAACTCGAGATACATAGGAATAGATTTTTCGGTTAACTTAGTAAAGATGGTCAATCATAATTATACTGAAAAAATTAAAGATATAAGACGCCAAATTATTTCATGGTCTAAGAGAACCTTAACTGTCCTTGAAAGAATAACTGTAGTCAAATCTTTGTTGGTACCTAAATTGAACCATGTATTGCTTTCACTTCCACAACCAACTTCGCAAATTATTAAAGATATAAATCGTTCTTTTATGCATTTATATGGGGTAACAAACCTATTAAAATCAGTAGAGAACAAATGTGTCAACTATATATATATAATAAAGGTGGGGTTAAAATGATTGACATTGCCATTTACGCTAAATCCCTGAAGATATCATGGATTTAGAAGATTTTTAACTGATCCTCAGATAGAAAGTTTCATTTTTCACATGTTCAATTCATTCATGCCCCAAACCTATTATTTTCACTTGTATTTGGGCTTATATTACTACAGAAAATTGGCAGAATTGACTCCAAATCTATTTTGGAAAGAGGTCCTTTTCGCTTGGTCAGATTTGGTTGAACTTCTTATTGATGACATTGCATGTCAACCTCTCCGGAATAACCCCCGAATTAAAATGAATAACAAAGTGACGTGTTTTAGGCCCTGGAATTTACGAGGAATACGTTTTGTGAACGGCATCCTAAAAATAGATGGTCCCTTTCTTTCATATTTTGAATTTCAACGTAGGTTTGACACACAAATAAACTTCCTACAGTAGTATGGTCTTTGTAATGCAATTCGATCAGGTTTTAAAATTAGTACACATTTAGTTCCTAAGGCCATAGGACCTATCATTCCCGAAGCCTTGCACCTTGTGGTAAAAACAAAATTTGGTTGTTCACATATTTATCATTCTTTTCTAAAAATACACAGTTAAAGAATGTAAAGCTCTCACAAAGTGGATTTTTTATTTTTTTAATAGATTTTCAAGATGAACTTTGGTGTTCATACTGTCTAATTCCATTTCAGTCAACAATAGATATCAACATGAGGTGGTTTCAAATTAAGATTTTCAATAGAATACTATATATGAAGGATACTTTGTTAAGATTTGGTGTAGTAGCTGACAAGAAGTGTACTTTTTTGTAATAGCAATAGTAAATAATGATATTAATAGGCATTTATATAGCGCCGTCTATCTAGACGATTCTATTCCGAGGGGCACAAGAAAAATAGGAAGAATAAGAGAATTTGGATGAGTGTCATAGTGCCAAGTACAGGTATTGTTAAAAAGCTGAGATTTCAGCTTGGATTTAAAGGTCTCTAAGGAAGTTATGATTCTCAAATTCAATGGTAAATTATTCCAAAGAGAAGGTGCTGCAGCTGAAAAAGCCCTTTCACCACAGGCTATTCGCGCCTTGGGGATCTAAAGAAGATGCTGGTGTGATAATCTTAGACTACGAGCTGGTTTATAAGGCATAACAAGGCCTTGTTAATAGTTTGGTGCCAATCCATTTACAGCCTTCCATGTGAGCAGAAGGATTTTGAATTCTTTGCGCTTGCGGATTGGCAACCAGTGCAGTTTTCTTAGAACAGGAGATATGTGATCATATTTAGATGTCCCGGATAAAACCCTGGCAGCTGCATTTTGAGCATGTTGAAGTTTGTCAAGATTGCGTGAAGTAATATTGAAAAGAAGGGCATTGCCAATATCTAATCGAGATAAAACAAAAGCATGTATAAGCATAGCAGCATACTTATGGTCAAGGACTTTTCGATCGCTGTTAACATTATGGATGTTATAATACACTGAGTGACAGATTTTCTTTACATGGGCATCCATGCACATGTTCTCATCAAATATAACACCGAGATTTCGAAGTGATGGAGCAGCCCGAATCTGGGAATTACCAATCTGTATATTACGGTCCTTGATCAAATGATGTTGTGACTTAGAAGTAACTATAAGCAACTCTGTTTTACTCTCATTTAATTTCAACCTATTAATGAGCATCCATGACCGCATATCTTCTTTAGTAGCCTGTAGGCGTGCCTGGCAGACATTTCACTTGCAGGGTCGGATGCGTCAAAGGAAACGTACAATTGTGTATCATCTGCATACAGATGAATGCTTACGCCATGTTTATGAGCAATTTTTGCAAGAGGACTAGAATAAATGCTAAAAAACAATGGCCCGACAACTGACCCTTGCGGCACACCAAAAGGAATCTTAACGGGAGATGAGAAAGTTTCACCGATTTTAACAACTTGTGATCTTTTATTAAGATATGATGCAATCCAGTCGAGCACAACCCCTCCTATGCCAAAACACTTGAAACGTTTCAGTAACAATTCTTGTCATCAACAGCAAGAAGAATATCATTTGATACTCGGGCAAGAGCAGTTTATACCCCATGGCCCTTCCTTTATGCAGATTGGAAAGGTTCAAACAATTCATTATCTGAGAAGTGGTCGGTAAGATGCACTGCCACAGCCTTTTCCAATAACTTTGATATGAACTTTAAGTTGATGAAACTATCCTAATCATACAAGTTCTTCGCTTTTGTAACTATTCTAATGAAGTATGGTCGAAATTTAAGTACTGGATATTTCTTAATACGGGGGAAAGGATCATACTTACAAATCAAAATAAATTGTTTGGATTTTGCGGTAGCAATAATTATGCACTTTTTTCTGATGGTTATAAGACGAGAAATATTTTCAGCCAAATTACGAAATGAACTACCTTCGTTTGATATAATTTTATCAGCTTTAAAACGTTATTGTGAAATGGAAAATATATATACCAAACAAATCTCAGAGAGAATAAATTGAAAAAGAAATGGTTTCACTTTAGAAAAAAATTTGAGAGTGTTGGAAATGTTCCAACACGACCATGATCTTGTATTTTATGTTTGGTATTATTTTATTTATTTAAAATAATAATTTTGTCATTAATTTTGTTTTTATCTGCCACAAGTTTTTGGTCGTGATGATTATTATCTTCGTTTAGCCATCATGTATGGAAATTATTTCTTTAATTATTTGTATATAATTTATGGATATACTGTTTATGATGGAATTTGTTTTGAAAATAGAGAACCCTGTGGGCAATGGGGATAGAACATACTATGAACCAATGAATTCACATCATTTCCATTTTCCATTCTATGCAATCACTCCAAGGGGCACTTCTGTATTTTTTACGTGTATATAACAATTGTCCTAAGTATATTTGTACGTTCTATTAGGACAATGGGACATGATAATCTCAAGCCCAACTTTGTATATGGGAAAGGGTTGGCTTTCAGTAACTGACTCATATATGAAGGACCAATATGACGAAGTGCTATAGGACAGGGCATATGGAATGGGGCACAAGTCCGGGATTTTTTTTTTTTTTTTTAAGCAACCAAACAGAACAGACGGGAAAAGAGCACATTATTTAGATATCTTTCGTGGTTTTCAATATGTAAAAAAGGCGGGGGTACATGTTGTGGTTTCTGTACTTGTGTATGCCATTTGGATTGCTAGGGAAAGGGGGGTTATGGGCCAATGTGCCTCCTTCCCCCTAGTCTGCCAATGCTAAAGATCTCTCCATTTCCACAGGGTTTATCTTTAAAAAACTTTTTTTAAACCATTATACTGGATATTTATGTATACTTTCTATTTCATAACTTTAAACCATGTAAAATGTATTATATTTTTGAACGTTGAATTGTATATCTGATTTCTTGTCAAATTATACTGTTCTGTTGGAAATAAAAAATAAAACTGAAACTGAAACTGAAACTAAAGAGGTCCCTCTCTCCCTTATATTAATATGTATCTACATCAAAGATGGGTGTTTGATTTTTCAATGCTAGAATTTAGTCAGAATGCTATGTTTACTATTTCACATACAAATTCATTTCATTTCGTGTACTTTTGTATGCCACTTGGATGGCATGCGCCATTGTCTCCTTCCCCCTAATCTGCGAATGCTATAATGGTCCTTCCTCCCTTATATTAATGTGTATCTTCATCAAAGATGGGCATTTGATTTTCTTTTTTTCAGCTTCTAAATATTCATGAAGCATACTGCAGTTTGGATGGTGCTATTGTAAAAGGAGCCTGACCATTTTTGTACTTTTCCAGAATTTATATGTTGATTGTATTCAATTCAATTCAATTCAATAAGGGTTTATTCAAAATGACGTTCTTGCAGCCGAAACTGAATTGCATGGTCATTTACAAGGTAAAATACATCAAAGTGATTAAAATACAGCATAATACATGTAAACATGAAATATAAATCACATATAAAAGGATAAGTATACTAGAGACATTCATACGTATAATAGGCAGCATCATTAAACATCATACAAAATATACAACATGCATGCAAGCTACTTATGTGATTAATAATCATTTAAGATGCGAACAAAATAGGGAATAGGGCTATTTTTTTAGTCGATTGGTTTTACAATTAAATTGAGAATATTTCTGAACATTTCGTAAATTATAATTAACAATTCTTTGACTTGGTAGCCATAAAGAACAAAATTCATGCTTTTCTAGTTAGTTAATGGCGAAATCAAAACAGAGTTTATTCCTACGTACTTTCTAAAGCATGATAGTATTTTTCATAATTAAGTCCCAAAATAATTCTACATGCCCGTTTTTGTATTCGTTCAATTTTATCCGTTTGTTTACACGTTAGGTTGGAATGAAAAAAGTGTTGCACAGTACTCTAATATTGGCCTTATGTATCCAGTATAAACAATAACGAGATCACTAATGGGTAAATTAAAACGTTTCAAGGTACGTAACATATATAACTTTCTATTGCACTTCTTCTATCATTTCCTTTACTTGAGTATCCCATGTTAAAACACATTGAATATAAACTCCAAGAACTTTAATTACATTTTCTTCATTTAGAAGTGTCCCATCAATATACAACAGTTGGTGAGTTTGATTTTTCATAAAAGAGACCGTCATAACAATGCATTTAGTTGGGTTAAGTTTCATATTATTGAGTAAAGACCAATTTTCTAATGACAATAATTCCGATTGCAATCTTGATATTTTTGTACAAGTCCGGCTTTCTACTATAGTGAATCATCTACATACCTATAAAAAGGGAGTAAACAATCATGACATGCATCATTAACCATAATTAAAAACAATATAGGCCCCAACTTGATACCTTGCGGGACTCCTACATTGTTAATTTTTACATTTGAATTATGACCGTTATACCTTACTACTTGTTGGCGGCATTCTAAAAATTATACTATTAACGAAATGACACATGGTCGTACACCCAATTTAACAAGTTTACAAATTAAAATATTGTGATCAATCCGGTAAAGCGCTTTAGAAAAATCGGTTAAAACTATGGTTGAAATTGTTTTCTGTTTATCTGCATTTTTGTATAAGTTATGTAACATTCCAATTAAGTAATGGCAAGTTGAAAGGCCACGACGATTTCCATACTGGTTTTTATCAATCACATCACCAATATCCTCCCACAACCACTTAGTAATGAAAGTTTCAGCTATTTTAGCACGGTAAGAAGTTAGGGCTATGGGTCGTAATTCAAGAAGAGTTGGTGAATATGATTTGGGTACTGGTATTATCTCAGCATGCTTTCGTATTTGTTAAAAAAAACCTTGTTAAAATACAAAATTAAGAATATAACATAATGAATAAGATAACTCATAAGCAAATTCACGTAATATTCGAACAGGTAAGTCGCCTAAAATAGTTGATTTTTGTAAATTGAGTGTACGTAACAAATCATACACGTCTTTCGGTTCTATGTTGATTTAAAACAATTTAAATAAGCAAAGATTCCGTAGGTTATGGTTTTCACATATGAACATGTATGTAGTGCCAGGAGACTGAAAGCTTATGGGTAACCAACATGAGAAGGTGATTCAACATAACTTGAATTTGTGTCTTTAAAATATGAATAGAATATCCAAACAAACAATCTAAGACGCCTATGAAGAAATATTTTTAAGGGTAATTGATGGAATAGTCAAAGTGGTAGGTTTGCTATTTCTCATTATACAATTTCAATAGTACGCGTATGAGTATTCCCCAGGTATTTCCCAATATTTCCCATTATTTCCCAGTAGTTCCCGGGAAATTGCCAAACCTGTCTTAGGCTCAGTGGCGGATCCAGGGGGGGGCCGGGGCCCGGGCCCCTCCCTAGAAAAAAACAGGTAAAAACACCCTTTTTTTGAAAAAAAAGAAGTTGGGCCCCCTCCCCTGGCGCCCAAGGGGGGGGGGGTGGCGGTGTAAAAATAAATAACCCTTCCCGGAGGGGAAAATTTTTTTCGGGTGCCAAAATTTTCGTACGAAGTAGGCCCCTTTTTAGGCCCCCTCCCTTGCCGCCGGCTGGATCCGCCCCTGCTTAGGCTTAGGCTTTGTTTAGGCTTTTGTTAAAAATCAGGTTTAACAAAGTAACTGTTAAATGGTACCTAGATGGAATGCTTCCCAGGGAGTGTAGAATGTGGATACATTGTGTGCAGGCAAGCCTGAAATTGAAGACCTGGGTAATGACATTTCTGTAAAACACTAAGAGACATAGATGTATCAAGTACTATTTGGACGTATTCGTCTTAAGCATATTGTTGTTGCAATAACATACACGTACTGTAACTTCAAAAATACATGTAATATGTATGTGCTTATTTAATACGAAACTACTTATACTAACTATTCATTTTCACTTATTTTATCACCTTAAAATGAGAGGAATCTCTGTCATGATTAAAGAAAAGGTACACATATATAATAATCAAAACCTTATTTTAGGCAGGTTACAGGAAATTTGTCTTGTCTTATGTTATTCGCGCATGCCAACACCCTTCTGCCAGCCACGCAAAGATTTTCAAGGTGTTAATATATTTACTAGTCAAAGAAATTTGGAGAAACTTGGAGACATTTTAGAGTTCCATAATGTTATCACTGTTGAGAAGGTAAGAGCTTTAGCAAGTCTCTTCATCAATATACATGTAATATTTAGAGTTTCATTATTGAATTACTGTTGAGAGGGTGAGTGCTTTACTCTTGTTGAACTGTCCAAGAATCCGCTGACCCTCTACTCCGAGGCAATGGAGCAGGTTCGCTGTGCGGCGAGCGTAGGGTAGATCGTCGCTGTCCAAACCGCTCGCAAGAAGGTAGTTACAAAAACTGGCATGCCATTGTTCCCATGGCACGGGAGGGTCTCCCGGTGCTCCCCCAACAAAACATATATATATATATATATATATATATATATATATATATATATATTAAAGATACTATGTCCCTTTTGCGGCCAACATCAAACTCTGTTGAACTTTGCAGGAATTATGAATATATCATGTAATAATAAAAATAATAATGGTGGCTTCTTATATAGCGCACATGTCCGTCACGTTGTGACGCTCCTGGCGCTGCCCCGATTATTACCCTGGCTTTAGCAAGGCAGCCACTGCGGCGCTCTAGCATTTCGAGGAATTAATTCCTGCCAGGTACCGATTTACATCACCTGGGTTGAGTGTGGCAAATGTAGATCAATGTATGTCCTATCTGTGAAATTTAAACGTTAGCAGTGTCCTAATATTCAAATTATGCAAGGAAACCCGTTTACTTGCTAGACTTCACTGTCAGACACTATTGAGTGACTGACTGGCTTTTTTTCCTTCTTTGGTAATAACATACATAAACTGAGCTGTAAAGGGTACATGAGCATTTGTCTACATCAATAACCCACTTCTTGTAATTGCCAAAATCAAACTGATTGAATCTTTGCGCAGTACAAAACGTCCGACCATTCGGTACAATGGTCTGAAAATCAGACTATTACTTACTGACTTGGTAGCACTTAAGTCGATTCGACAACTAATAGTCGTTATTTTTCCACTTAAAGACATTTTCAAGCCCCCCCCCCTTTTTTTTTGGGGGGGGGAGTTCTAAATTAGTATTATCTTTCAAATGCCGTTGGAATTTAACCTTTTCTCTTTTTTTGGCCTTCAAATTGGATATAATACCTTTAATAATGGTGCAAGAACGGATAGGTTGATACTCAACATCTTCATCGCCAATGTTATGTTGCTAACACAAGAATTAAAATGATAACAAGGGACTAAGAGTTTAATAATGATGTGTATGTTTTATTCACAGGCAAGAATCAAGATGGCTGCGCCACGACACAAAAGACGGTAAGTGTAAATTCACGACAAAAGTGTCAGATGTAGGGAGGCCGAGTGGGAATAGAAAACTTTGAGTTTGAAAGTGACACAAAAACAAATAAACCTCTTGATTCTCCTTCAACATGTTTTAGTTATATAGCAGGAATATACGCCCACACAAAGTCACACACTCACCGCTCCCTCATTTTTGTCTGCATGCCCAGATGGGTGTGTATGATCTAAGGATGAAGATGATGATGATGATTATGGTAGTGATGATGGTGGTCATGATGATGATGATGGTAATGGCGATGGTGGTCATGATGACGATGCTGGTGGTGATATGGTAGTGATGATGGTGATGGTGAGAGTGGTAGTGATGATGATGGTGGTGGTGATCATCGTACAAATCTTGAAAACATGCTATAGTCATGTGGATTATGCAATCTTTTACATTTGAGAAAAGAAAACAAATTGTACATCTTATCACCCTCTATATTTTAGATTGCAACCAAGTCCACTGGGATTTTCTGACAGACAGTCCTCAAGAACTTACCCTCCAAGATAATGAAGCAATAATATCATGCGGCATCAGATTCTCGCCTTCTAGAACCAAGCTCAGCAAACCTATCATGGTAACATTGGACCATGATGCGCATTTCTCCAATCCAAGACGTGCAGAAATCGTCCTCTACACGCGTAACAAAGGTCAGGCGGATTTGAAAATAATAAAATAAACGTTAATATTGTGCCAACATTTTCTAAGCGCAGTACTATATTGCCCGGCGTTAAAAAAGTGCACTGATAAGGCGCTCTGGCATTTGAGGAATTTCTTCCTACAGGGTATTCATTTACATCACCTTGGTAGAGTGGTATATGCAGATTAATGTCTTGCCAAAGGACATCAGTGCCATGGTAGAACTTGAACCACAAACCATATATGATCCATTCACCGTCCGGTGACGTATCTACTAGGCCAACACCTTTAGCAGTGACCCGACCTGTTCTCTGTGACAATTGCTCCGGGCGTTATTTCTTCAAAGGTATAGGGGTAGGGTTGCAAGTGGGTTTCAGGTTAGGTCTAGACTTAGGGTTAGGGGTAGGTTAAGGATTCGGTTAGTGTAGGAAATTGTCGCAGAGTGATTGTCGCAGCTAAACTTTCTTTTTCATCTCATAAACACCTTATTTTACATAGAAATATACCAATGGATGTAAGTAAAAGAATCGTGAAACAATAGGTTAATACACGGCACGTCACTTTCAGCTTCCTTTGATTTGATTTAATTCAGTAGGCTCAGTGATAACTAATTTATGGACTAGTGGATAATCCGAAGGGGGGGCACATCCCCCAAACCGGAAATAGGAGCAAGAAAGGAAAGAGTAATGGGATGATGACCTTGGTTCGTTTTCATTGTAAAAGTTGATGCAGAGATATCTATATGCTGACTCACAACAATTGTTAGATGATATTTATTTACACTATATATATATAGATTCAATAATAATTTGGCATTTGTCAAATTTAAAAAAATATATAATCATGTGCAAGTTAAACAAATATTTATGTTATAAATCTTGAGTTTATAGACTCAAAATCTTTCGAAAGAATTCCTGCATCCACCAGCGGTTACCCACGTTGTGATGTCAGAGCAAAAGACTTGGATCTCTACGTAGATCATTTCTCCGATTGGTGGATTGTGGCTGTATTCACTCGGTACTTTGTTGGAAAGAGGGTCAACTGCATGCCATATGTACGACCACCACCTGTCAGGAAAGAGTTCACCCACTATGTGCGTCTCTGCATCTATGACGATCTCTCGGATGTTATTCAGGTGAGCCAGAGATTAGAGCTTTGGATGGGGTAAGTTTTGAAATCGACCAAGTTTTGGAATTTACCATGTAGCCCCCAACCCGGAAAAAAAGTTAGTACATTTGTTGGCAAATATTCTACAAGAATTTTTGAACAGGCAAAAAGGATCATTAAATAAGAGAATTAAATATGAGGTTATCATTTTTTTCCCCCTTAATTTCTCTGAAAAGAAAGAAACCAAAGTCAACACATTTTGTGCTGCTTTTTGTAGTCTGAATTAGTGGCTGGGGGCACACATAAGGACACATTTTGTTTATATACTCAATTTGTCCCCTGGATTTGCCACTAAAATTTTGTAAATAATATATATTTTTATACATCTGTCTACATATATAAACACATGTATTGATAAAACAAATCAATTTCCACATACTTTAACAATTACAAAGATTGGTAAGCGTATGAATAATGTAGTTGTTAACTGTATATATACATAGAGAGAGAGATCTTCTTGACCTTATACAATTTGTTTTTTCTTCCCTCCAACAGAAAATAAAAGAAGAAATGACAGAGTACACAAAGCTCCATCCGCCCCAGCCAATGTTCGTAGAATGGAAGTGTGGAGATATCAATATCAAGTTGTTTGATGGCCCAAAGGGAAATGAAAAGGAAATTGAAGAGAAGGTATGTTCTGTATTTGAAAGCTAGAGGTGTGGATAATAAATAACTTACACACACTTTTTTGATTGAATATTATTTATTGTGCTTCCATTCAACAAATTCATGCACACCAGCACAAATGTGCTCCTACACACATTTTTGTTTATCATAATTTTTATTTTTATTTCATTCAATATTGCATGCACACACACCTCCGTCCCTTTCTGTTAAGTGTGTCTTATATGACATTCTCTTTCACATTATGATACAATTTAAATGAAATTGTGTCATCAATTTTTTCGCGAATTTGGGACTCCAAACACTTTAAGAGGGGCTTTAAATCACAGAACTAAGAACAATTTATTCAAGAGGGACCAGCAGACAGGGCATTTCAATGCCTTTCGCCCTATTGTCCCTATCTATCTTTCTCTCGCCTTCTTGTTTTTAATTCCTGTTTGTCCATGCATAATTATGCGATTTATATAACATTTGATAATGGTTGTTTTATTTAAAGGGACTTGGTAACATTGCTCAGATGGGAGAAAATGGTGCTAAGGTAGTGACTTCAATGCTAGATGTAAAATTAAAGATAATCTGAAAGTTTGAGTGAAAACAGACCAGTATTAACAATAAAAATTGGGAAAAGCTGATCTGATCGATTCCTTAATTCTCCCAACTATATTATTACAATTTAATTACATTTTAGGTGAATGTTAATCGTAACAAAGCTATGAATTGGCTCTGTATATCATTCAAGATATTTAAGTGTTGAAAGATTTCAAAAAATCCTGTCTTATTTTCATGGAAAAACGGTTGGGAAAATTGAAAGATGGTTGGGAGAATTTACTGCTAGAATGTGTTGACCAGTGACGCCTCCAAAGAAAACCATAAATATCTTTGTGATTTGAGAATTTTTTCAGGTTTTTTTTGCATGCTAGAGGGTTAGTACAGTAGAAGGAATATAATAAGTGACATTTCATACAAAAATTACGCAGTTTTTTCATCAACCTTCAACAATGTTACCAAGTCACTTTAAGGGGCATGATGTAGTTCTAACTACATGTTATACAATAAATTTGAGAATGAACTAATTTCCTTGAATTCCTTCTTCTTTTAAAATAGAGACTAGGTATAAAGGATATCAACTTCGTTGATAGGAAACAATTCTCCTTTGACGTGAAGCCACTTGAGATGGGGGCAAGCCAAAAGTTTCTCAAATTTACCTTGAATCAGGAAGAGTCTTTTACTGACCCTACTTTGATTCAATTTACCTTGCCATATGATGGTACGTATATGCTCTGTGTAATTCTTTGTATATCATAATTATTATCATTAATATCATCATTATCGTCATCATTATTGTTGTTATTATTATAGTTGTTGTTGTTATCATTATTATCATCATTGTCATCATCGGTAATATTAGGGACTTTTAGATTTGCACGTCGACATAGTGGACTGCAACGTGTGACGTCCTTATAAGGCACTGTGATGTCCTTTAAAGGCACTGCCGGGCACGGCCCAGTGCCTTAACACAATAGGGACTTTTAGATTTGAACGTCGACGTAGTGGACTGCAACGTGTGCCATTATTTCAAGGCACTGGCCCCTGCCCGGCAGTGCCTTAAAAGGACGTCACATTACCTTAAAAGGATGTCACCGTGGCAGTCCACGTTCTCGTCGTGTAAAATCTAAAATTCCCTAATGTCACACGCGGCAGTCCACGCTCTCGTCGTGTAAATCTAAAAGTCCCTAATATTATTATTACTCACGCCTGGGTTCTCGATTCCCTGTATAACTGATGTGCAGGTGTCAACCCATACCTGGGTTTCCCCTACCCTATTTCATATGGAGAAATACAATATGGAACCCACATAGTATCTTAACAGCTATAAGCAATAAATATCCGCAGATATATTTCTTTTCTTATATTTTGTACTACAATTAATAATAGTAAGAAGAATATTCTGGGTATATAAACTGTTCAATACATATACAATGTCTCTAAGTGCATTACAGGAATATTATTACCCATATCATCGAATCCGAACTTCAAGACCAGCCTAAATCTGATTGAATATTGTGCTTTCCTGACATAAATCATAATGGACTTGGCTTTTTATGAATTTAAAATCTTCTATCTTTTTCTCTTTTCTCCTTCTTTGAAATAAAGATATGGGAACAACAAGAACAACATCAGCAACAACAGCAGGAGCAGCAGAAGCAGCAGCAACATTCCCTCCCATGCAAGCTAGTTCACAAGCAGCAGCAGCAACATTCCCTCCCATGCATGCTGGTTCACAAGCAGCAGCAGCAGCAACATTCCCTCTCATGCATGCCAGTTCACAAGCAGCAGGGGTTGCAGCAACATTCCCTCCCATGCATGCTGGTTCACAAGCAGGAGGGGTGTCAACGCTATCACAGTATGTAACCAATCTATAATATATTCTAAAGATAAGTCTGTGTTCTGGTAAAAATGAAGATAAAAAAGGTTTGTGAACTTTCTCAGGAAGAATATCCTAGCAGAAATCAGGTCTGAATGGGATTGCTCTTCAAATTCCATCTTCTTTGAAGTATTACAATAACAGAAAGTTTGAATCAAATATTTGTGTGTAGTGCATGTGTTATTCAGCAAGAATTAGTCCATCTTTTGATTTTGATCATTCCAAACGCTCACCATATACATTGATTTGTATGTATTACATAATCAGCCTTTCCCAATTGCTTCTTGAGTTTATTCACATTGTAATCTCAAGATCAGTGCTAAACTATGTATATAACGATAAACACAATTTATTATGAACAAGGGGGAAATTGTTTTTTCTCCCTTTTTAAAAGTCTTTTTAGTATGTTATTTATAGGGAGGGATTTCTCTTGTTGTGGCAGAGTTATTTAAGATGTCAACATTTCCAAAAGTGATCCCCAAATTTCTCATTAGAGTTAGAAAAAGGGGTAATAAGGGTATGTTTTTTTGCAAAAGAGCAAGTAGTTCACATTTAGAGGCAATATTGTACCCGTTATTATTTTCAATTAAGGGGCATATTTTGTAGAATTTTTTGTGTGTAATTTATGTAAAATTTATGTAAAAAAGGGGATTATTTTTTTACTCTACTATAACAATCATGGATTAATAATAAGAATAATATTGAAATTGATTATAATAATAATATAATAACTGAATATATTGATAATAACAACTTATGATAATGATATTAATAACAATAATAATGATGACAATAATAATAATTATAATAATAATAATAATAATGATAACAGTGGATTTTAGTGTAGCACTCATGTCCGGCAAACTTGACACTCGTGGTGCTCCACACTTACACCCATAAATATAAAGCGTCACCATTAGGTTGCAAAGATTGTATTAATCGTTATTTCATTCCTCAGGATTGATCTGGAATCAGATGGAATACTTGACACACTATCGAAACACGTACCTTCTAGGACTTACACAACACTATGCATACATCTTGGTATCGGATACGAGAAAGCCAGCAATATCCTAGCAAATTTCAACACGGACTACCAGAGAGCTACGATGGATTGCTTGGCACAGTGGAAGACAAGAACTGGTGGTAATATGAAAGAGTTGAAGAAAATCTTTAAGGATGCAGGGCTTAAAAATTTAGTGAAGTATGTAAAGTAATCATATGAAGCTTCCAACGGGTGCACTATAAACTGTTTGGTCTGTATTCTAGTCAATCTTAAACGTGACACTGTTTAGGCGTTGTTCAAAATTGCAGGTTTAACAAAGGAACTGTGAAATGACGCCTGGCTGAAATTCTCCCCAGAGAGTCGAGAATATGGATTCATTGACCACTGTGTGAAGGCAAGCCTGAAATTGATGGCCAGAGTAATGACATTTCTGTAAAGCACTTAGAGACATCGTAGATATTTCCAGTGCTATATTAATCTAGAATATTATTATTAGTATTACATGTATTAACAAAGTCCGAGGTCTAAATTTTTTTCTTTTTTTTAAACCCAGGATCAGGTCAGGTCAGGTCAACTGTATTAGTGGAATACAGAATTCTGGTATTAGTAAAATTGTGTGTCCTTCACGAGAAGCCTGAAACACGTATCATTTTAAATAGTTGACAGTAATTGAAGGATATTTCCTTGTTAGGCTGACAGAAAGATATATTACGATTATCCCGTTTTGCTAAATTTAGACATGCCTTAAGCATATTGTTGCTAGCAGTAAAATACCATAACTTCAAACATACATGCATGTGCTTATTTGATACGAAAATACTTGTACAGTTGTACTTACCATCCACTTTCAAATATTTTATCACCTTGTTTTAATAGTCAATATGAAGAGAAATCTCTGTCATGTTTGAATTGAAAGCATAATTTACATATAGAGCTATTAAACCCTTAGAAGCGGGTTACAAAAGATTTTGCGTTACGTTATTCACGCATGCAAACACCCTTCTGCCAGCCACTGGATGATTTTCAAGGTGTTTATACATTTGCTAATTTGGAGAAACCTGTAGAAATGTTAAAGTTTCATGATGTAATCACTGTTTAAAAGGTGAGTGCTTTACCAAGTCTCTTCATCAATATACATGTATTCTCCCTAATAATCTATCCCTACTCAACATTCTGCTATTTCTTACCTCATTTTCCTTTCAACGGCAGTAATCAGTACTTGGACAATTTAATAATGTGTCAGTTGGATGTCTTGATCATACCATATGTTTATAAATACAATGTAGTTACACTTTACAATATTGTATACATGTTTCTTCTAATTGTATTTATCTTTGTTTTCATAACCGTTGTTTGTTATGTTATTAATGACTTCAATTTAAATAAATTGTGCAGGGCCCTCAGGGGTATTAGTTTGTTAACTGAAGAGGCAACCCTGCTCGAATGTAAATAATATGTAAACATTATCTACCATACAAATATTGAATGGTCTAGAATCCAATACAATGAAAATCTCTGACATATTCAGAATTTACCAAGTGATGTATTTTTATATACTAATTTCATCAGCAAAATATACTAGATAAGATACAAAGATTACAAAAGATTAGGTGGTGATTGCCAGGATATTAGTATACATGTATGTGGCTTCAAAATGTCATGGTGCATCCCCCCCCCCCGCTCTCCCTGGCCTCGTTTGTTTATGCCTGTGCCTGTAATCAGTGTATCATGATTAAATGACATAGGGCGAGACAGAATAAAGGTTCTATTGACAGCAAAAGAAACGATAGCAATGGGACAATAGAAATTAATTTTGGAGGTCCTGCAGAATTTTCAAACATGGATGATTTGACGATGTAAGCCATGACACAGAAAAATAAAACAGGTTTGAGAAAACATTACATGTCAAGTAATAAATGCTGCCGACTGATTAGTTTCTGAAATATACTATTGATCAACATGTTAACCTTCAAATTAAATTTGTCAAGCACAATTTTTATCTAACCTAGAAGTATGTTTTGCCGTATTCGTAATGTACATGTAGTTAAGAGGGAGTTACTGGCTCATATTCTCATATCATCGTGAGGCCTTTCATATATGACGTGGCAAAACCGCGGCATATTTTTAGGACGTAAAGTGTAATACGCTTCACATTGCTCAATCTTATAATACAGAGCTCACTGAATATGTGCAAGTACTTTGTTGCACGCAAAGTGTTGTCTTTTGGTGGCAGTTTACCACGCCATATCTGAGCAAGCCAATACACTATTTGTACAGAATAGTGTATATATGTATATATTTATGATATAAATACAGTGTGTATATGAAACAGCATTATAGTTGATCAATTATAATAAGGTAAGGACATATGTTAACGCTGTAATAATGCGATTGTTCTATTTTTGATATTTTGTATTGATACTGCATGTATCACATTTTTAAAAAAATGCAATTTTTGCTCTTTCTGTTCATATTCCGAATTCCTAGCAATCTGGATCAAATGATCAAATCAAGCAAGACTAATGCGACTGCGTGTCCTATATATGCCCCCTTAATTTAGTATAGGAAATGGATGAAATTATTTGTGACGTTTCACAATGAAAACAAAAAAGCCTTTAATCAAATGTCAACTAACGACTATGATCTTGACCTACTAGCCCCAAAATGTAACTGGATCATCTTCCTATAGTACATAATACCATCACTAAGTTTAGATATTGAGATAGCAAGACTAAAACCCTTTCATTTCAGAAATTGACCTCTGTGACCTTTATTGTGCAAACAATTGATATGAAATGGAATAAATGCGAATCAATCAATAAACACAAAAATGATACATACGTTCACATAGTTTGTACCCCATTTCTCTAGTGGTTCTTGAGATATCGCAATAGAAAGGCTAAAACCTGTAATTTCACAAAATTGACCTCTGTGACCTTTGACCTATTTACCCAAAATCTGATCTGATCATCTTCATATGGTGATGCATACTATCACCAGGTATAAGCTTCTACCTCTAGCGGTTCTTGAAATATTGCGATAATGAGGCTACCAGATGGAATTTCAGAAGTTGACCTCTGTGACCTACTAACCCAAAATCTAGTCAGATCATCTTCCTAAGGTCATACATATTATCAACAAGTTTGAGCCTCATATCTGTATGTAGTGGTTCTTGAGATATCGCAATAACGAGGCCAATACCTTGAATTTCATAAGTTGACCTCTGTGAGCTTTGACCTAGTTACACCAAAATCTAATCAGATTGTATTCCTATGGTAATACAAACTATCGTCCAGTTTGAAGTTCATATCTCAAATGGTTCTTGAGATATCGCGATAACGACAAAACGGGAAGGACGGACAGAAGGATAGAAGGCAAACAACCTGAAAACATATTGCCTCCGACACCACCTTCAGTGGGCGGAGGCATAACAATGTGTTTAAAAGGAGACACCGAACTGCTGTAATGTGAGATAAGCTACATAAACATAAACATAATACTACTACTAATAATAATGATGATGATAATCATAATAATGATTATAATAATGGTATTAATGATAATAAATTGTAGTGACTTGAACTTTGTAAGGTCACAATTGTTGATCAACATTGTAAATACTCGGCATATTTTGCGTTAGTACTTTCAGTTCAGCCATGGACCTATTACGGATGGACATTCGACGTGATTCTTTCTTTGATCCAACGAGATCCGCCGCCTTCTGATTATGTGCATCTTCATGAGAACATTCAGCTGTTTTAACAATAACGACTGCGTAAGCATTTTCGGTCATTGACAAAGGAGCAGTTTCTCTCTTGGGTTTTGTTTGGATGGTGTGCTCTGTAAGAGTGTGTCTTAAATAAAAACATTACCAATGGGGAGCAGCAAAGTTGAAAAGCAGACGATTTTGGTGATATGAAATTTATTATTACTGATTCGCACACTTTCGCACGCACCAATGACCAGATAAAACAATTAGAAGGCTATGATCTTTATAAGCCCTGTGCGTTGTAACTCTGGAATATTATGAGGAAATTGGGGAAACGGGATTTTAAATCACAAACAATCCAAATATAACCTCTATCTGGTAATATCAACATGTTTTTCAAAATAAAACACAGTACACGGAACAACAATTTCTGATTATAAATCAGAACTGCACATCGATTTCCCATGATTTAAGCGATTTATTATTTTCTGCGCATGTATATTAACATGTGTAAAATCACTATCTTGATTCTGTCCCGGCTTATTGGCGGCGGACCTCATGAGATCAAAGTGAAAAAACATGTACGGAATGTTATTGAGACGACATTGACGGAGACAATCACAATGAATTCGTTAACAAAACGACGAATGTCCATCCGTTATAGGTCCATGGTTCAGCCAACTTTGATAACAACATTCTACAGCTGCACATTCAGAACATTCTTCTAGTTAATTTCATCTGCGGATCGACCACCCAGCAACAAGAGTGTTATTGCAATAGTTACTCCAGTCGGACGGCACCTTATTGTTTTAATAAGCCAATCACCACACCTTTTAACGCACATGGAAAAGTCTCCACACACGAATTTTACTCACTCCTCCTGATTCGGTTTCATCACTCGGACGCGTTTTTAGGAAGAGTCTTGACTTTAAAACAAGCGTTATTTCGTCAGTTTCATTTAATATTGAGTTTTCATCAACATCCTTCTTTTGAGGACTCTATCGCAATTCAGATTTTTGTCCTCTGGTTTATTTCGGGAAAGTGCAATATTGAACTGTAAGGATTGTGTATCTTCTTCCTTCGCGTTCGTATGGCCAGACGTTTTAACATTTATCTTGATATAAAGAATTACATTCTTGATATCAAGAATAACCATTGCTTCACAACAGAAAATTATTTCCTGATATTAATAATTCATTTGTGGATATCAAGAATTCAATTCTTGGTATCTTGAATTCTTGATATCAAGAATTACCATTGGTTCACAACGTAAAATTATTTCTTGATATCAAGAATTCGATTTCTTGATATCAAAAATTGTTGTAGTGATTGATTTCGAACGCAAAAGTATTGCACGAATTCATCCTGAGCGCGCCGTTTTAACATTTTTTCCTATTTCTTGATATCAAGAATTACCATTGCTTTATTACAGAAAATCATTTCTTGATATCAAGAATTCAATTCTTGATGTCAAGAAAAAGGAATAAATGTTAAAACGGCGCGGCTGCGCCGTTTTAACATTTATTCCTATTCTGATTTCGAATGCAAGAGTTGTGCAGAAATTTATCCTCAGCGCGCTGTTTTAAAATTTATTCCTATTCTGATTTCGTACGCCAGAGTTGTGCAGGAATTCATCCTGCCTGGTGTCGAAAGTCAATGTATCGCGAGAATTCAACTAATGCAAGAATTTATGTTGCCAGTTTACAGTGCATTTACTGTCTCTGTAATATTCCTTGTAGACAATTTTCATTTGCATGTGCACACCCCCTCTGTGTAATCAAAGAGGTACACGGCAGATGACGATCAACTCACATAATGTGGTGTAGCAAATGCACCATGCAACGGGTATGGATTAAGCCCGTGTTATGCATCTTGCTATATGATATGCGTTGTAGGTACTGCACAGGCAGGCCAGAGAGATACACATTTATTTATTTATTCATGATTTCTTTCAACAGGGTAGTTTCATTCAGTTCCATTGGAAGCCAATGGATCTGCTTTTCAAGAACTCGTGTAATGTGGTGTAGCAATGCACGATGCAACGGGTTGGGCCTACCCCGTGTTAGGCATCTTGCTATATGCAGCAGCCAAATTAACGAGAACGTATGTTGATTCTACGCTCTGCTCACACACACAGTCGAGGCAACTCGTGCACTGCAGCATGCATCTGACTGCTACATATTGGCACAAACCGTCCGATTTTTCGCTTAAATTCTTTACTTTGAAAATAATTATACAAATTCTGTGAACCATGCCAACATAATCATAATCCAAGCTTCTGCTTTATTAGTCTTTTCATGAAAACTACATTGAAATCGCCACAATAATAACGCAAATAGATCGTAATTATCGAGATCATAACTGGCATAGTTTGTTTACGGTGCGCCATTTCATGGCCAAACATCGCATAATATACAAACTATGTCTTAAAAGAAATCTTATTTTATTGTCAATAGCACATATATCTATTTAACTCCCCCCCCCCAAAAAAAAAAAAATCCTGCTAGTACATTATAATAAAAACGCATATTTTAAAAATGTAAAACGGCAACATATCACGAAATCATTTCGTGATATGTTGCCAATAAACGTTGCGCAAACCTGTTGTAAAGATTTCCCTTGTGCAATAAATATGTCCATGTGTTTTCTGAATCATTAATTGTAGAATATACTTGCATTTTAAGTGAAATAGTAACGTCAGATGTGATATTTTAAAAGCAAAATAACTTCTAAAAAGACTTACAAAATACGCATTGTAAATGCACAATCAATTTAGCAACATATCATTAATTTATTCCTTCCGCGTAATTTCGTGATATGTTGCCAATCTATTATTTTTACAATTCGTGTTTTGTAAGTCAATTTAGATGTTTTTTGCTGAAAATGATAATTTTAACTGACGTGATCAAAAATATTTTGAAATGAATTGCGTAGTAAAAACGTGAATATATTATTACACACGGGGTAATCTTTGTTACAGGTTTGCGCATTGTCTATTGGCAACATATCACGAAATGATTTGTTGATATGTTGCCGTTGTACATTTTTGCAAGACGAGTTTTTGTATGTATTTTAACAAGTAATTAAACTGGAAAAATCACATCCAACATTTTCAATGTAACATTAATGAAATGGTCTAAATAAACATATGTTTAAACAGTATGAAATGAAAATTTTCTACAAGGAATATCACAGAGACAGTAAATGCACTGCAAACTGGCAGGATGAATTCCTTCACAACTCTTGCGTTCGAAATCAGAATAGGAATAAATGTTAAAACGGCGCGTTCAGTTTTCTGCACAACTCTTGCGCTCGAAATCAGAATCGGAATATAAAACAGCGCGCGCTCAGGATGAATTTCTACGCAACTCTTGCGTTTGAAATCAGAATAGGAATAAATGTTAAAACGGCGCGCTCAGTTTTTTGCACAACTCTTGCGTTCCAAATCAGAATAGGAATAAATGTCTAAACGGCGCGCTCAGGATGAATTATTGCAATACTTTCGAGCTCAAAATCAGTGACTATAACAATTCTTGATATCAAGAATTTATTTCTTGATATCAAGAAATAAAGTATTGATATCAAGAAATGATTTTCTGTTGTAAAGCAATGGTCATTCTTGATATCAAGAATTTAATTCTTGATATCAAGAAATATGAATACATGTTAAAACGGCTCGCCATACGTTCGCTATATCTAGCTATATAGTCACGCTTCACGTGTGTGTACATGCAGCTGAGTCATCGCCTCGCTATATAAATATACAGATTTCGTTGAACAACAATTAATATTGTCATAACATAAAATATAATTTCACTTTCCATCAGCTAGTAACGCTGACACATTACCAATTAATCATCGGAAGTCTGTATCTCAATCCACAGACCACAATGGAATAATTGAGTCAAAACTTCGAGAACATCATCATTATCACATAATGACAGGCAAATCCCCTCATTTGCATTCTCACTAGCCACCATCATTATCCTCTAGCTGATAATCACTCCAGCCAAGCATCAAGTCAATGCTAATGCGTATTGACCTCTAGCGCTGTATACGTGCTGAGAGGCAATGAATACGAAGTGGCTGATCGGCAAGTTTGACAGTAGACTCACGATTTGAATTTTCAAAGTATTTTTTCTAACATCGGTAAGTTGAAAAGATTGTAGTTTTCTGCTATTTCGGTGTCATCAGTTGTCACTAAAGTACCGATTTTGAGTGAACTCAGTTGAGTTTTGTACAGTGGTGTTTGATATGTTGAGAATCAATAGAGGTCGTCTAAACAGTTTTTAATACACGAAAAGTATACTAATGCTGCTATGTGTGCTGTTAACATGCCTCCGTCATCACAATTTAGGAATTTGGAATGATTCAATCATTTTATATAAACGCAGCTAATTAGAACTTTCAATCAATCTTTAACTGTCCTTTTATAAATCAATGCATCGTTATACAAAGTCACATAATCAAATCTTGTGAGACACGTCGCCATCTTGAAAAGGATTTGTTTACGAAAATGACACCCGCTACGCCCACTGCGAGTATATGCATGATGGTGTTACCAGCAGCAAATCTTATATATTGTTAAAAAAAAAACTCTACTCTTCCATTCTTTTGGAAACATGTACAAAGAACTGCTTCGTAATATTAGGCAAAGCAAGGTTAGAAAATATAAATTATCCTAAGAAATACTTCCCTAGCAATTATCCCAACTTAGTCGTGTTTTTAATAAGGTGCACACATGAATGTGAATATTATTTGTCTGAATGTGTGTCTCTTCCAGGTCTCTACTACACTACGGTACATCAACAAAATCCACCAATTCACTACTTCCTAGACACGAAATACAAAGTATTTTTTCTGCATTTGCTTATCCAAATTAATCTGAATTCTACGTACCAGGCATGAAGATGTTGAAAGGACCAGGCTACTTCTGTGAGCTGAGGGAAGCTCTCTAAAATACATCAGGCGCTGGCAAACGTACAAGTGTTGAAAGATGTGAAGTCCATTTGCATTTACATATTTGCCTCCCCACAAAGCAATGCACCTATACATTCTACAATAGAACTATATGCCAGCTAGAGGAGGGACATCAAGGCTTGTCTGGCTGTGATTTAGTCCAACCTGATGTAACAAATAAACTGACACCTATTTATAGAGCTCTTAAGAACTCGGAGGATTTAACACCTAAATAAAGACGGGTAAAAACAAACTTGACTCGATCGCTACATCTTTTCTGCCAGGGATGTTACTAACCCGACTAAATAAATTTGTAAAACTACCACCCGTCTTAAAGGTGGGGTGAAATCCAAATATAAGTTGATTCTTGTTGATGTGCAGGGCTGCATACAACTCATATTTTGTTATTCAAACATCTAAATATATTTCATAGCTTTTTTTAATATGTTCTAATTTTCTCAGACCTGCTGAGCTCCACCCTAAAAAGACACTCCAGATCTCATTCATCTTGTGACATCATATGTCAATCAGTGAGCTAACAAGATACAGTGGTATGTAGCTTCACCAGAGCTGACCACCTGTTTACAATAGACCATACAATACCAACATAGGAGTTGCTATGTCAGACGTGCTGTAGCATCACCAGGAAATTGCAATTCTTTTGTGAGCATGTGCTGAGCTGGGGGAAGTTACATAAGATCATTTTATAAAAGGAACACACACCTATAAACATCCAGGTCAAAATTTCCAACTGCCGACAATAATATGCTATTCAACTCTTTGTGAGTCACATCGATTGTTGGTGGGAGTTGTGCCTTGTGTACTTTCTTTGGTACACTGTTTGTGAATATTTTACAGTGGAAAAATCGTTATAAAAGGGCTCTGATATAATGAGCTGTTTAGCACTACATTTATGCTTGTTGTGCATGAATCGTATTCAACACCCTCTCCTTGTAACATTTGAAAAAATGCTGTCTTGCAACATTGATCATAGCTTCGTAGTATTCCCTTAGTTCCTTTTAAAATTCACATGAAGATTAAAAGATGATACTTCTACATTATGTTGGAATTTCATCAAAAATGGTTGAGTACTTCTATATATCTTCTTATAAAAATGTATATGACTGGTATCCTCCTTTGCTGGGCGTTCATGCTGTTTTCTCTACAATGCCTTACACATTCAATGCTCTTAATTGGTCAGTGAATCAAATTGAGAATATTTTTCAATTAGTGTTTGTCACCATTATTATTATTGAGATGATGTCATAGCTGGAAACTTTTTAAGATGTTGCCGAACAAAATCAAGTTGCATTTTTTGTTGTAGTTGAGACACCCTGTATAATCAAATTAAGAGTCTTACTGTATGGCATGTCATGATGCCAAATAAACAAAATAAGTCAAAGGGGTGTCATTGATCTTGGTATTAGCGACCATTCTTTTACTTTCTGTACACGGAAAGATATTAGACTGGCTATAGGTCAACACAGGACTAATGATATCAGATCTATGAAAAAATATACAGAAGAGACTTTCAATCTTCAACTATCTGCTGTTGAATGGTCAGGAATAACTGACTGTACAGATGTAAACGAGGCATGGTCAATATTTTAATATGTTTTTATCTCAACTTTGAATATGATAGCGTGACTGAAACGGATAAGAATAAAACAAAGATCAGAAAATTGGGTGACTAAAGATATTCTTTCCCTAATTCAAGAGAAAAATAGATGAAACGCTCTTTAAAAGATACAGGGTATTAAGAATATGGTCCAAAGAGAGGTGAAACAGGCTAAACTCGATTACTTACAAAACAAGATAATAAACAAGATTCGAAAAGGCTTTGGCAGAATATAAAAAACTTAGGATAAAAAAAATAAGAGAAAGGAACAAGAATCTTTCATTACAATCGATGGGGAATTATGTCATGATAAGATGGCCATCGCTTATGAATTCAATTCTTATTTTACAAATGTGGCTGCCAAATTAGTAGAAAAATTCCCCCCTTCCAAAGACTTTTTCAGCGCAGACAATGATTGTATTCGTGAGTTTTAGGAAAGAAAAGGTGTACTTGAAAACAGCTTCGGGTTATTACTATTCAGTGAACAATTTGTTTTCAATGAGCTACGTAAATTGAATGTATCCAAAAGTACTGGGTTAGACATGATTCCAGCTAAATTTCTTAAAGATGGTGCGAATGTTTTATATAAGCCTTTAAATTACTTAATGAACCTATCTATCTCGACGAGTACATTTTCAGCAGATATGAAAATAGCAAAAGTGACTCCACTTTATAAAAAGAAAGATAAAACTGATGTTAGCCATTGTTAGACTTATTAGTGTTTTAAGCGTAGCATCCAAAATTCTAGAAAAATCGGTCTGTGTTCAAACTGTAAAATACTTTAAAGAAAATGATATAATTTATGAATTTCAATCTGGTTTTCGAAACGAGTATTCGACTGACACATGTCTAATTCATTTGACTGATTATTTGAGGACAGAAAACTTCAGGACAGGCGCTTTGTTGGTATGGTGCTCCTAGAACTGCAAACAACTTTTGATACAGGTAATCATGGCATCTTATTGAAAAGGTTACAAATAATGGGTTTTAAAAAGGCAAGTTTAGAGTGGTTCAGATCCTACTTGTCTAATCGAAACCAAGTAGTGGCCATTCATGATATTCGTTCAAGTATGCCTATAACATGCGGTGTTCCTCAGGGAAGCATTTTAGGCCCAATTCTATTTAGAAGTTATATCAATGATATGTGTATTTGTATAAAAGACTTTAAACTATTATTCTACGTGGATGACAGCGTACTACTCTATTCAAATCCTTATCCAAAATATCTTGAGGAAAAGCTCATTGAACAGCTGTCTACGTGTGTCGATTGGATGACTGATAATAAGCTTTCTTTACACTTGGGAAAAACAGAGAGCATTTTGTTTTGTTCTTAAAGTAGTTCTAAGAAGTCATTTCAATTCAAAGTTACACACAATTATCAAGTAATCAAGAGAAAAGAATCTGTAAAGAATTTAGGTATTGAGTTGGGTAGCGCAATTTCATTTTCATCTTTAGTAGATTTAGTTTTTAAAAAAGCAAATTCTCGTCTGACATTTTTGTACAGATATCAAAGATGGTGAGATTTATCAACTGTTCTGGTCCATGTTCTGGTTTTCTTGAAGTCAACCAAAGATCAAAACAACTCGTATTGCATCACGTGCATAAAATATATCATACTAGGTTGAATCATTATTTTCGTTCCAACTTCGATCTTGTTACTGACTTACATGATTATAATACAAGAAATAGCCGATTCAAGTTTAACTTACCAGAAAGAGTAGGTAGTATTGGAAATTTGTTTCATTACATTGCCATAAAACATTGTAACTCCCTTCTTAATGATATAAAGGAAATAGAAAATTTTGCTCATTTTAAGAGGAAATTAAAGGAATACCTAACACTTGAGAGTCAGAGGAGAGAAAGGAATGACATGTTATTTGATTGGAATAGCCTAAATACAGAACACTTTTCTTTTCTCTGCCGGTTCATACTTTTTAATTTTGTATGTACTTATGTTTTTGTACGTTTTAGAAATTCAACATATTCATCATTATTTTCCTCTTCTTCCTCCTCCTCCTCCTCCTCCTCCTCTTTTTCTTCTTCCCCTTCTTCTTTTTCTTCTTCTTCCTTTTCTTCTTCTTCTTCTTATTTTCTTTATCTTCTTATTCTTCTTGTACTTACTATCATTTCTATTATTATTATTAGTTAAGTGTTATTATTATTATCAAGATTATTATCTTTAATAAGTTTTTTTCTTATCCGTCTGTAAATAATTCGATTTTAACTCTTTAATTTTATACATGTATGTCGGGGACCCCACTGGAAATAAGCTTTCGAGCTTTCGTGGGTTATCCCATTCAAGCTGACTTAATTTTTATCTGTTATTCTTTTATATTGTTGTATGTTGGAAGCTTGACGAATAAAATGAATCAATCAATGGCAAACACAGCTTCCAATGCACCGCTGCTCCTAGGAGGTGACCTACCTGTTGCTCCCTTGGAGGATACAGCCGGAAGATGGTCACCATGGGAAACAAAGAGCTTCTTCACTGCCATGTTCTTAATGACATCTCCGCGCAGATACAGAGATGGAATTAAACAAATCGGTGTTGGGCATCTCAAGATAAGCGAAGTGTGATCTTGATCTTAATCTAAAAATCTGAATTAATACTAAAGCTGTGGTAATAATCATGGAGTGCCAGGAGTGTCATTTCAAACAGACATGAGAGCTATACAAGAACCCATTATTTGTATTATGATTATTATTTAAGATCTTGATTTTGATCTAGATTTTGATCTTGAATACTGATACAAATGCAGTGGGATGACGGTGAAATGGAAAAAGCAAAATTACATTGAGAGTTTGTTATAACAGTGTTCTAACGTCTACAGGTCATAAAATCCATAAGAATGACAAAGATATTAATGTGCAAGGGTTTGTAAGTGTTATACAACACATGCTCTAGCAACAGTTGCTATTCCGCGGTAAAAATCTTACACCCACCAAAATATGAACTTCAACCCTGAACCAAAAACTACACCTAACCCTAACTCAAACCCCACCTAAAACCCAATCACAACCCTAACTATAAGCCTTCAATGTATAAACAAATATTTTCACATAAAGATATTTTCGGGGTCAAGGGTAAAAGGACAAATATGTGAGCTGTTAAAGCCGCGTATACAAGCCATGACCACTACTGATTATATACATTTTAATAATAAATCTATTTCCATGCATCAGGAACTCATTACTAAGTGTCATATTCATATTAATACAAGAATTATTAGGGGAGAAGTAAATGAATACAAGTCAACGCAAAGCGTAGCATCCCCTCGCAGGGTACAAATGGCCTATATACGTCAGAACAAGTTACCTTCATTAGACTATACTATTATACTACTAGGCAAGGAAGTTAACCACATTTTCACATATAATATTAGGTGTTTTTGCATATTTAATGAGCTATGACCTTTCACCTTTGACCTACATACTCCGAAATCGAACTTAGGCTGTGTTTTGATACCATATACCTTCATATCAAATTTCATTAAAATCCGTCAAACATTACTAAAGTTATCGAACGGAAACCAGATTCGCATATTAAATGAGCTATGACCTTTGACCTACATACTCGGAAATTGAATTTAGGCTGTGTTTTGATACCAGGTACCTTCATTTCAAATTTGATTAAAATCCGTCAAACTATATTAGAGTAATCAACGGAAATCAGATTCGCATATTAAATGAGCTATGATCTTTGACCTACATACTCCGAAATCGAACTTAGGCTGTGTTTTGATACCATGTACCTCCATATCAAATTTCATTAAAATCCGTCAAACATTACTAAAGCTATCGATCGGAAACCAGGGGGGCGTTTCATCAACATTTGTCCACTGACAACTGTGACCAATTTTGACTAAATTTGACCAATCAGAGGCCTTGAAAATAGTCGGTGACAATAAAATTGTCGGTGAAAATGATATTAGTCGGTGAAAACCATCGACTAATTGTTTCATGAACCCCCCCCCCACAGATGTGTAATTTTTCGCATATTTAATTACCTATGACCTTTGACCTTTGACCTACATACTCCGAAATCGAATTTAGCCTGTATTTTGATACCAAGTACCTTCATATCAAATTTCATTAAAATCCGTCAAACATGTACTGAAGTTATCGATCGGAAACCAAATTTGTAACGGAAGGAAGGACGGAATTAGGACGGAAGGACGGAAGGAAGGAAGGACGGACGGCAGCGTTACTTTTATATCCCCTCCGACTTCGTCGGCGAGGGGATATCTATTGAAGTGCCCTGTTACGATCCGTGTGGTCTTAATCTGTGCCGCATGACCCAGTGACGGCTCGTGCTATAGTGGACAGACGCCGCGTGCGAAACGCAACGGGACTAACTTTAGTAATTTTTGTCATTCAACATTGCTTGCTGGATATTTGTGCATGTTGTTAGATTCGCGATCAATGAGTGATTCAAAAAATTGGCAAAAATAAAACCCTTGTGAAAATAACTGCTTATACAGTACTTAAAGGCTAAGTCTACTCCAAAAATATCTTGCTTTCAATAGATATAGAAAACAGGAGAAACAGAGCAACAAAAATTGAGGAAAATCGGATCACAAATAAGGAATTTTGAATTTTTGTTATGAAAAACAATGGAGCAATGAAATATCACTACACAAAATGCGAAATTGGTTATCGGTTTGTGACGTCATTGCCTCACTATTTATCAATTGCTTTATATATTTGTATCCCATTAATTTCCCTTTTTTTTTATCCCCAAGTATCCGATACAAACTAGCTGCGGCATCGATGCTCATCGACAAATTTTGTAAAAATGGTGAATTGTGGAAACATACGCTGCGTCAATTAGTCATGAACGCTATGTTATACTTACGTTAACCAGGCAATATTTGTTCTACGAACGACTGTAGCGCCAGGATACCTTGGCCATACACCCAGGGGAAGATCAAAGATTTTACAAGGGGGAGGGAGCTTGAAATACGAAATTGCAAGAACGAAGCCTTTACGTGGAGGCCGGCCCCAAAAAATCTGATGCATTTTGGTAGATTCTGAGGCATATCCGAATGCGTAAACTTTTGTTTTCGGAAGAAAAAACGGGGGCGTGCGCCTCCCAGGCATCCACTGGATCCGACCCTGACACCGAACACCTGGAATGGTTTCTCGAACGAATCGGGCGCATCCACGCTGGAAGCTCGGATTTGACCGGCCTTGCCCCGGGCGCTCAAGCTAACTATCCATCCAGCTAGCGCATGCATTGCTGTGTGTAGCTTTCTTCTCGTTCACGAACACGGTTGCCCGACAACTAGACCACACGAAGCCGGATTTTCCTTTCAGTAGTATCCCGACATCAACATAGGTCTCTATTATGTGCTCAGCCATCTGATTAATGTACGTTCTACAGTATCACCGTCTTAGAATCACGGGCGTGAAGTTGGATATTCGATATTCGATATTCAAGTAGTGAAGTTGGTTGGATATTCAAAGATTCGTAGAAAAATTGATATTTGTTATTCAAATAGTCTGACGGCTTTAACGGGGCAAGCATCTAGCTCTATAGGTCCAAGACAGTCTGGGCAACCCAAAAATACCACGCTTGCCCTGGCCCATGGGGATTAAGGGTGTCCAAATCAAGATTATTGACGGGCAAGCGATTCAAGAATATCTGAAATATACACCCTGTACTCCTTAGGTTAATTTAGACGGCTATGGAAAATGCCTCACGGCTTAATCGGGGCAGGCAGATAGCCTAACGTGTCCAGGACGATCAGGGCAACCCATAAATACTTCGCTGGCCCGGCCCATTGCATGATTGGAATTAAGGGTGTCCAAATGAAGATTATTTACGGGCAAGGAAATCAAGAATTACCAAAATGTACTCCCTAGGTATAGACGGCTATAGAAAATGCCTCAGGGCTTTATATAGCAGGACAGGCAGCTAGCCCAAAAATTACAGGATTATCAGGGCAACCCAGAAATACTTCGCTTCCCCTGGCCCATTGGGATTAAGGGTGTCCAAATCAAGATTATTGACGGGCAAGCAATTTGAGATATTCTGAAATGTACTCCCTGGGTATAGACGGCTATAGAAAATGCCTTACGGCTTAAGCGGGGCGGGCAGCTAGCCCAAAAGGTCAAGTACGATCCGGGCAACCCAGAATTACTTCACTGGTACTGGCCCATGGGGATTAAGGGTGTCAAAATCACGATTATTCACGGGCAAGTATAATTCAAGAATTTCTGGAATGTACTCCCTGAGTAAAGACGGCTATAGAAAATGCCCCACGGCTTAAGCGGTTAACCCCCATGGGCCAGGGCAAGCGTGGTATTTTGGGGTTGCCCTGGCTGTCCTAAACCCATAGAGCTAGGCGCTTGCCCCGCTATAAAGCCGTGAGGCATTTTCTACAGCCCTATATACTCTGGAAGTACATTTCAAATATTCTTGAAATATTTGCCCGTGAATAATCTGGATTTGAACACCCTTAATCCTCGACCCTTTAGGCTAGCTGCCTGCACCGCTAAAGCCGGTAGGCGTTTTCTATAGCTCTCTATTCTTATTGAGTAAATTTTAAAATTTCTTGATTTACTTGCCCGTGTTTAATCATTTGGACACCCTTAATCTCCATGGTCCAAGGCAGGCAAAGTATTTGGGGGTTGCTCGGATCGTACTCGACCCTTTGGGCTAGCCGACTGCCCCGCTAAAGCCGTGAAGCATACTCTATAGCCGTCTATACCCATGTACATTTCAGAATTTCTTAATTGCTTGCCCGTCAATAATCTTGAATTGGACACCTTTAATCCCTATGGCCCAGGGCAAGCTAAGTATTTTTGGGTTGCCCTGACCATCCTGGACCCGTGGGGGCTAACTGCTTGCGTATTTTCTATAGCCCTCTATACTCATGGAGTAAATTTTCAGAAATTCTTTATTTACTTGCCCGTGTATAATCTTGATTTGGCCATCCTTAATCACCATGGGCCAGGGCAAGCGAAATCTTTCTGGGGTTGCCCGGACTGTCTTGGACCCATGGAGCTTGCTGCTCGCCCCGCCAAAGCCGTAAGACTATTTGAATAAGAAATATCAAATTTTCTACGAATTTTTGAATATGATCGTACTCGGATCGTACTCGACCCTTTGGGCTAGCCGACTAGCTGCCCCGCTAAAGCCGTGAGGCATATTCTATAGCCGTCTATACCCATGAAGTACATTTCAGAATTTCTTAATTGCTTGCCCGTCAATAATCTTGAACTGGACACCTTTTATCCCCATGGGCCAGGGCAAGTTAAGTATTTTGGGGTTGCCCTGGCTGTCCTGGACCCATGGGGCTGGCTGCTTGCTCCGGTAAAGCCGTGATGCATTTTCTACGGCCCTATATACTCAGGAAGTACATTACAAATATTCTTAAATTGCGTGCCCCTGAATAATCTGGATTTGAACACCCTTAATCCTCATGGGCCAGGGCAAGCGTGGTATTTTTGGGGTTGCCCGGACTGTCTTGGACCCATGGAGCTTGCTGCTTGCCCCGCCAAAGCCGTAAGACTATTTGAATAAGAAATATCAAATTTTCTACGAATTTTTGAATATGAATGTCGAATATCCAACCAACTTCACAATTTGAATGTGAATATGAATATCCAACCAACTTCACCGCGCTGCTTGAAAACTAAACAAAATGTTTCAGAATGCCTAAATTAAAAGACTGTTTTTCAGTTAGTTTATTTTTTTGGTTCTGTTTTCAACTGACAGTTGCACTTATTTTTGGTCATAAAATAATCATAAATAATAGTAATCATCAAATGATAATCACACTTTATGGATAATAGACGAAATGTGCATTAGACTGACTGGAAATGATACTAAATGAGCAATAGACCAAATGGGTAGTAGGCTTATTGGAGATTACACCAAATGGAAATTAGACCAAATGACTATTAGCCTAAATGTTCATTAGACCAAATGATAAATCGACGAAAATATTATTAGATCAAGTGGATAGTAGACGGGTTTGGGTGTATACCGAACGGCAATAAGCAGGAGTTCGTGTCGGGGGAGGGTCGTTGCTCGTGTGTCAATCCGAAAGATCACGTAAAAAAAACTTTAGAAATAGTCTTTACACAAGCACAACGTCAAAATTATTTCCTATAATTTTATTGTCATTTCCCTCCACAATAAGTTTTAATCATATTATATTCCTATCCAACTTTTATTATGAATTAGAGTCTAGCAATTTAAAACAACAGTCTTAGAAAAACATACACAATTACCGGTTTAATAATAGGCCCACATTATCCTCTTAAAGAAAATACAAGTTTACGATATTAAATGTGAAGACTTATAAAAATGTTCCTTAGTCTATTTCAACAGCGTTGAAACCGTCGATACCTGTGGCTGTGGTTTAGATGAATGGTCGAAACTAAAATTGCTGCTGAACAAATAAAGCCATAAAATAAATGAAATGTTATCTTCATATACGAAATAGAACAGGTGATAATAGTGAGATGCGCCTACAATTTCACATTTTTATTTGTTCTGTTCTCACCCCACGATATAATGTGATGTCTGAGAAGATTAGACTTCAAACAACGTAACCTACTAGTATATCCCCATATTTCTGTGTATAATATAGTAAGTAGCCTTCTTAATGAACAGGTTACGACGTTACGTGGTTGAATATTGAAGCAAAAGATGTCGTATCTGGTCAACTTCTCTCTCTGACAAATACACATAGATACTGCCACATCTTTAGACACACGCAAATATAGTTCAATAAAATAGAATTCTCAGATCAGTAGGGATTTCATTAAAGTGTACATGTATTATTTACGAGAATCAACATTAATTACTTCGTTCTTCAATAAAAATAACAATAAGTAAATATATATATATATATATATATCGCGCATAATACTCCCTATGCGTTAATCATGGTAATGCAGAATAATTCATTCCAACTCCCTGATAATTGTATTCTAAAACACAAATACAATTACAAAATATAGCCATGTTTATTGCAATACATTAAACTACAAATAATTGGGAATATACATAATATATGAAAAAGCGAAAGTTTATCAATTTAAGGCACATTACACTATTTACATGTATTTAATAGGGCCTACATAATAACGTATGACCGCGTTAAACATTGACATCCAAACATTATTGTCAATTCATATTACATGACATGAATAAGAATGAAATAATTCATCATGGTTGACTTCAACAATAATGAATTTAACTATGTATAGTGAGTCATGTGTTCAGCAAAAAGAGACTTACATGTAAATTAACGACGTACGTCATTCTTTATAATCTAATCAATGCAACCAAAGTGATCAGTTTCAGTAAACAATATTTGGCGTTTAACAATAAACCACCCACACCGAACGTCATAATTGATATTGATAGATCATGTCTGAAATGAATCAAAACAACTACTTATACTAATACCGCCACAGCAATAACATCAACAAGACAGTAACTACACCAACAACAATTATTACTACTACTAATTCTACTTCTATTGCTACAACTACTACTACTGGAAACTATACTACTTCTATAACTAGTGTTATATTTGTGAATGAAATGTGGTCTTCATTTGTCCTTTTTACTAGGGCCATGAAGGATACATGACTATATAAATTTGTGAATACATCTAAGAAAGATTTTCCGTAAAACTCTTGTGTTTGTATATGAAATCACATTAGAAGTGATACCGAAATTTTCGCCAGTTTGCACATCTCAATTATGAATCCGTTTCTGAGTTTACAATCCAAATATTGAGTCGTATTCACGTTCATTGATATCAATATAAGGATTAATTGGGAATTTCGGAAGGAGAACACTACGTTTGTATTGATTTGTTTTTTTAATTTCATTTGCTCGTTCGTTTGTTCTTTGTTTACATTTATTTTATATGTTCTTTATTCAATTTCCTTCCGGTACATTCCCTAGTATATACACTTGATTTAAAGTCCGCCAATTACTGCCATTTATTCATATGTTTTGTGTGTTAATTGTAAAATATCTTTGTATAAACATCCAAAGCTTTCATTCAAAACAGGCCTTCTGGCTCTGAAAAGACCACGTTGTTTAAACACAAAACGTAATAAATAAATCATAAAAGACGATTGATTATAATGGCACAGACATCATTTAAACAATGCTCATTGCACAAGAGGGGGTGTTGACATTCATTGGTCATTACATTAATACCTGCGCTTACCGAGTGAGGTGATTCACGATACCCTCGCATGGTGCGTCAATGCCTAAGCCAGTCGCTGACGCAGTAATACGCTAGGTAAATTCCGCATCGTGTGCACTGAGCTTCAATGCAATCATCTATAACCACACAAACAATTCTGAACGATAACATATTATCCATTCCAACAGTAGTAGTATCTAAATAAATCTAAGAAAAACGCTAGAGTCTGTCTACAGATAAGTAACAAGTCAGGCAACATTGTTGCAGTTATTAAGACTACTGGTATTTTCAAAAGTCACGTGACTATAGCATGAATGACTCCCTGTTCTTAGCCTGATCGGCTGTTTGGTGTTGGTATTTCATCCGCCCATGGAAGTGAAGGATTCAAATTTGGAAAGAAAAATAACTGTAATTTCTTTTTCTAATAATACAACTTTGCCAGCATACTTTTAAAATAGTTTCAATTATGATTTTTTTAAACATTTCGGCCCTTTAACAAGTTTTGAAATTTGCACCGTGCAAATCCCTGTAGCGCTCTTTATAGTATCTTCAGTGAACTACTTAATGAAACTAAGAGTAACATTTCAAAGTGAATTCAAAATCACATTTCTTCAATGAAAGTAAAAGAGCCACAAAACCGATGTAATGCATACACATCCATGTAATATTAAATGAATATCAACGTGATTCATTGGGTGAGTAACTCGATTGCATGACAGTTGTGTTTGTAAGACCGGATTCAAATTAAACGTTGAGCGATTATCTGATAAGCCTATAATGATGTGTTTTATGCACTCTTCACTTCAGCCTATATTTCCTGTTTGCGTGCAAAGATCGTCTGATCTCGAGTATGGTGTCATCTACAATAATACAGTTTCATTTTTTTTAATGACGTGAGAGAAGAGAGAGAGTGGGGGGAAGGGGGAAGAGAGAGAGAGAGGTGTAAATGTGTGCATCAACATATAAGCAGCGCTATATACATCAAAATTCCCACATAGAGCAGTAGACGGAGGACTAAGGAGAATATAATAAATACCTTCACTTTATCACTTCGATAATCCAGCGTATATCTTCCAATGGGCACATTGGAATATTCATTATTACAAATTTCCTATGGAATATTATTTTTCCGTACCCGCCTTTTGTCAATTATGTGTTACATTTTAAACAGATTGATTTATGTCAGATCATACCTGGTACATAATGCCAGTCCCTCTCGATGTAAGCGGAAATACACAAATAAACATTGTAACTTGTAACACACTTTTAATAGTTATGTCAATAACATTTTGTTAATGTGAACCCCCTAAATGCTTGTAAGATATTTAAGAGGGTCTTTTCGCTTCTATTTCTGTATATCTAAACACATGCATGGCCTTTCGAGCAGACCTCGCGTCTGAATGAATATCAAAAACGACTGGCATGAGGTTACGAGCACGCGTGCTAGTCTCCCACTAATTCTAACACTATACCTCATTTCTGTTGCACTCTAGTCAGCCAGTAAGTCGTTAAAGTTGAGAAAGGAGGAAGGAGTATTTATTGCACACCCTCCCTGATGAAAAAAATATATGTGATCGTAGACAAGCACTGACTATCGCAGACGGTTTAAGAGAAATGCAATCATACATACATGTAATGCAGTCATTAAAGTAGAAACGGATTCAAATACAATATTATATTAATGGAAAGCTTATGACCTCAGTAATTTAAAAAAAAAAATTCAGATTTTTTATGATAATCAATCAGGTCGTAACAACCAAAAAACTACCCCAAAAACCATGAATTGTTCATCATTGATTTTCTCGCCCAAATGACACCAATAAATCGCCCAAAATAATGTGACGTGGGCGATTGGGGGATTGTCCCCAAAACAAACAAAAGCTCGTACCCACTACATGGAGTCTATGGCTTTTGCCGTATAAGTTTGTTGCATGTTTTGATTGTTTTGCATGTCTGTTCTTTAATTGAATTAAATAAAGACAAACTAAAAAGAAAAAAAGTGTAATGTTCCTTATTACATAAAACTGATGAAAGAAATTATACAGATGAAAGAAATCAATGAAAATTAACACAATATGTCTAAGTAATAACTAATATTGCCGGTGATCATTCGTGCTATCGAAAACTGGCCGGCTTAATTGCAGAATACCCTACCATATTGTAAGTCTTCATATATTAGCAGTAGATATATAGACTGTGATTTTATTGTTTGCGATAATGGTATTGAAGATTGTATAATGCATGTGTTCGTATTCATTCGGTGGATGAAAAGTTGAATTTTACGCCGTTTTGTCCGTCATTGCAGCGCTGAATTTGGTGTGTTCGTCGCTAATTTGTCGCTTTCCTGATGATATTTCATCCAAAATTTCTGTTATATTGATAAGCACCGAGTCTTGTCCTTACCTTTGACTTGTTTCTTGTCTATTATGGTCATTTAGTAGATGAATTAGTTGAATTCTGAGTACTATTTCAGTAACGCAAAAAGTCCAGCCTGTGTATAGTCCCACACACCTATTTGTATGTACCTTGTACCCGCTATAGTTAGTAGCGCTTACACCGCTTAGTCTGCTGTCAAAGACCCTATCAGATATTTTAATCGGCAAGACTGATGTCTCGTTCTAAAAATACAAAAGAAAAAAAATAATTTGTGCTTTTTTAATCAACAAGTGATGTCTCGTTCTAAAAATAAAAAGAAAAATAATAGTTTTGTGCTTATAATAGTGGAATGTCTCGTGCTAAAAATACAAAAGAAAAAATAGCTTTGTGCTTAGACTAATGTTGGTCGATGGTCGTTGGTAGTTGGAGAACGTGGACTGCCACATGGACATCCTTTTAAGGCAATGTGACTTCCTTTTAAGGCACTGGCAGTGCCCGGCAGTGCCTTAAAAGGACGTCACATTGCCTTAAAAGGACGTCCATGTGGCAGTCCCCGTTCGTGCAATCTAAAAGTCCCCTTTGTCAGACTGTTGGTTCTAATTCTGCCCCGGCCGTGAAACCGTGGTAGGGTATTCTGTAATATTATTGTTCCAACTGGCCCATCGATGCCATCACTATCATCGTCACTGGATTCAGACGATGAATATTGTACATCCAAGTTACTAACTGGCCTAACTTCACTCATTTGAATGGATGATAAATAATTAAAATTGATGAGAGTATGGCTGCTGTCGACCGTCTAGCGTGTGTGATACGTACGGTATTGTGTGAATGCGGAAGTAATCACCCCAATCTGACCCCAATCGCCTACGTCATCACCGAAACCGCCCAATGTGTATGATTTCGGTTTTGTTTATGAGGGGGATGCCAAGATTCAAAGTTAAATGTCTGAATGTGGTCACATATGTGTTTTTAGGGAAAAGATATGGCACTTTTCATTTTCTCTAGGTCATAAGCTTTCCATTAATATAATATTGTATTTGAATCCGTTTCTACTTTAAGGGCGATGCAAGTCTTGAAGTTAAAGTTCTTTGGACTTACCGACGTGGTAAACCATGCTCCACCTCTACCTCCATGACCATATCTTTATTGCAAGCAATTGTGACATCATCAACGCCCTCATCTGTCCCGCATTTTATGAATCTACCAGTATCAAGATATACGGAATACAGCAATATCGATGTTAAGTATCTAGGAATGGGGGGGGGGGCATACTCCCGGAGTAAATGCCGTTTGGAATATGGCTGGTAATAATGATGTAACTTTTCTCTCATTTGTTTTATCATTTAGACCCCTCGATTGATAGAACACTGATATATATATAGAGAGAGAGAGAGGGGGGGAACATTCTCTTTTCAATTAAATTCCAAGAAACGTTCATTTTCTTCCATTGTTCGTATTAACGAGACACCCAAATGACCCAAAGAAATATACTTTCCGCAAACAAGAAGAGAACTGGAAACTTCTTATTGTTAAAAAATCATCGTATAAACCGTCAATAAAATATACTAAAATATATATCAAATTAGAGGAAAATTAATACTCTACCAATATCAATTAAGATCAAGTTTTGAACTTTCACGCTTGGATGGCCAATATTAGAGCAAGTAGCCATGCAAATGTTAATGAACATGTTTATAACAAAGATATTCTTGTTCAACAATGTAAACAATGAAAACAAAGAATGAGCTTTGGATATCAACTGTAGTCTAAAGACTGCAAAATTTTGACAAGCATGGTCACCAAGATGCCTCTCCTTTCGTGCTCGTGATTATTTTTTTTTAATTATTTTTATTCTACAAGATGGAAATGCTCATCAACATTTGAATGGCCAAATGCACCAATTTTACAAAAAAAAATTTGTATAGACTCTGCTATTGTTAAATGGCTCATCTCACAATTTTAATTATACATATAATGTCCACTTTTGGGGGACTGAGTGTTTTATAGAGAGAAAGAGAGAGAGAGAGAGAGAGAGAGGAATTAAAAGTAATAAAAAATATGTCAAAGTAATCTTTTTAATAAATTACAATATGACTTACCTGATAATCTTCAGATGTTTGAGGTTGTGAGGTGATCTGAAAGCTTGTAAGATTAGTTCCATCTTACTGTTACCAATGTCAAGATCCACTGAATGTCACCTTGACAAGCTGAGGGGAGATATTCAGGAGGGCATTGCATGGGTAGCGAAGTGGATGTTAAGAGTCTCAATCTATTGTGTTAGTAACATTTTGTTGAATAAATAGTTACCAACAACCCACTAAAACTGCATTCCAGATTCAGGCATATGCTTAAAACTATATTAACACGTTGCCGCAATGAAATAAAATCTCAACACCATCACATCAATTTTGTAATGATGCACAAGTCTTGACACTTGAAAATAAGCTCTATTTCAAATAGTTCCTGGATTCGTGTGAGAGTTATATAATGGTGTTTATTCATAAATGATAGATAATGACAGGGGTGATCAATATGTTTTTGATTGACCCAATCTGGACTGTGGCATTAAGGATATAGAAAAACTATAATATTTTCTAATTCATATTGACCCGTTGACTAAGGGAATAGTAGGTAAATATGAATAAAGGACTTCGCTCATGATTTAAGTGTAACAGAGCAAAAGAGAATTTTAAAAAAGCAAACCGGTGGCAAACAGTCCCCAATCACACTACATTTAAAGAAAAACCTGTGCTTCATTTTGGGGAGAGCCTGAACACCTTGGTTATTTTATCGACGACATTATAGTGGTGGATCCATGGTTGTCAGAAAGGAGGGGATTTTTTCCCCGGGCATATGATCCGGTAATTTTACTGACCCTACTACATATTCAAGTCGGAATAAGTGAGGCGGTGGTGGGGCGGGGGAGGGGGGGAGGGGTGATCCACATACTGGATATCAAGTCTTAATCTGTTATGATAGTGACATTGTATTGGATAAACAATTTATTGTTGACATTACATTATCAAAAAGTTAATTGAAATTGGTGTACGACCAGCGGTAGTTTACTGGTTATCTGATTTTCTCTCTGAGCGCAAACAAAGAAATCGCTATCATAGCGATCTCTCAGAATGGTGTCAAATAAATGCAGGTGTGTCCCAGGGTACGAAACTTGGACCCTTAATTTTTATTGTGATGATTAATGATTTCAAATCTTCTGAAAGCATACATATGTTTAAATATGTTGATTATCTAGCCCTGGTTGAGTGTAGTAAATCAAACCAAATTTCAAACATGCAAGAAGCTGTAGAATGTCTTTATGGGCTGATATTAATAAAATGCAATTGAATTCTACAAAGTGTATTAAAATGGACAATTGCTTTTCTAGAGTACCAGTCAATCAGTCTTCCATTCTTCTCGAAAATTATGATCTTACAACTGTGTCACAGGTGAAATTACTTGTTATCACGATACAGAATTATTTGAAGTGGAAAGCCCATGTCAGAGATATTGAAAAAAGAGCGAATCCAAACTATATATGCTCCGTTCTTTGGGGAAGTTCGGTCTTTCACTTGAAGATCTAATCACTATATTCGCCCAATCCTTGAATATGCAACTCCAGTTTGGAGCGGAGGCCTCATCGGTGCACAAAGACAACGCCTAGAAAGATTACAAAAACGTACTTTGAGGATTATCTTCAGAAAGGATTAACATAGTTATGCAACCGCTCTTACTTAATCGAAATTACCAACATTGGAAAGTCGTCGAAATGACCTATGTGTAACCTTCTTTAAGAAAACTTTATCATGCACAGACCAATTCAAACAATTTATTCCCCAAAGAGTACACAATAGAATATTGAATCCCTGAACCCAGTTGCAAAACTAAACGTATGTAGAATAGCCCAATCCCAGATTTGATCCGTTTGTATAAGAAAAGTTGTATATGATTGTATTATACTTTGAAACAAATTAAATTTTCATTTTTGTATTACATGTTTATATTCCTTAGTATATTATTAATTCCTAAATCTGAGGTTTGTTATATTACACAGTTAGTCAATGTATTATTTTATGGCATGAAGTAAACGATGCATGTTTATATATCTCTAGTGTTCACCTTTTAATATTCATATTTGTTTGCAATGTATCATTGTATTTTATCAGTATGTACAAACTTGTTGTCAGGAGCCCATTTTCCCTCTCTTTCTTTCCGTCTCCCTTCACTTTCTCTCCCCTCTCTCTCTCTCTCTCTCTCTCCTGTTTTCCATCTCTCTGAATCTTTTCATCTCTCTTTCTTTTTTAACTCAAATTTTTAAATTGTAATATTGTATAAGATTAATGGTATATAGTATACATGTACACGCTCTTTAACATTGTGTAGATTGTAGTGTGATATCTCCTGAAATGTATGCTTGTCTTTTCCATCAATGTTTTATTTATGTGCAATTCAGTTACTTGTTACTGTGATATCTCTTGAAATGTATACTTGTCTTTTTCATCAATGTTTTATTCATGTGCAATATAGTTACTTGTTACTGCGATACATGGAAATGAATCAATAAATACCATTTTTCTATCTATCTATCTATCTATTACACTTTTTTAATATTATTAAACATTACATCATGATACAGTTGCCATCTTCATTCATTTACAAAATCAGTACGCCTTTCTGTCATTTGATTGAAATAAAACTTTGAAAAATTAATTTACATATAAACAGAAAAGTGTAACAACGAATATACATGGAACACTTTGCAGTTTCCAAAGGGTTTCAAAAATAATACAAATGGTGACGAAGAGATTCGATTTATTATTTGTGTAGGTTTTTAAATTAAACTATATAGTCTCATCAATATTCACAATTAAAATAGTAATCGCTTCATATGCAATTCCGTAGCACTCCGAATAGTCATATGAAATGAAAAATATGGTATATATTATTCACTATCAATCTTATAATCTTCAGTCTGTTTTTTGTATTATGACAGAAAGCTCACTTTTCGCTTCCACTTCCTGAAACGTTCAACTTTTCCTACCTGCTTCCTCTTAACGGTGTACCAGTAGTGAGAGTTAAATTGTACCTCCAGTATAACAAAACATGTAGTGATTTGCTAAGAGTCCTAAAAATATGATCAAATCAATACCTTTGCGGATGATGCCATCGATGACGATGTTGAGTAGAAGTCATTGTGATACCGACCGCTGAGGGTCAGGTTCTTCAAATGAGTCATCTTACAGATGAACTGAGCGAGATCACGTGATGCAGCGGGACGTACACTGGCATCCTCAGTATTGATGTCAATAGTCTCAATCTGTTGTGATAGTAACATTATGTTGAATGAATTCTAATATCAACCCAGTAACAATATATTACAAATTCAGCAATATGTTTAAAATAATATTAGTATCGTTGCCACAATGTTATCTTTACACATTAACATTTATTTTGTAATGAGGTACAAGTCTTGACACCTAAAATTAGCACTAAATTCAATAGTTCCTGGAATCTTTTGAGACCGATTTAATGGTGTTTATTCATAACTGATAGATAATGACAGAGGTGATCAATATGTTTTTGATTGACCCAATCGGGACTGTGGCATTACGAATATAGAAAATGATAATATTTTCTACATCATATTGACCTGTTGACTGATGAGTAGTGGGGAAATGTGAATGGTGGACTTGGCTCATGATTTAGATTCTTACAGAACAAAATAGAATAAAACAAGAAGGCAAAACGGTGGTGAACCAGTCCCCAATCACACTACTCTCAAAGAAAAACCTGTGCATTAATCTGGGGAGAACCTGAACACCCTGATATTGTTATTGACGACATTATAGTGGTGGATCCATTATTTTTAGAAAGGAGGGGATTTTTTTTTTTTTTTTTTTTTTGCCCCGAGCATATGATCTGATAGTTTTACTGACCCTACTACATATTCACGTCGAAATGAGTGAGGGGGTAGTTGGGCAGGGGGGTGATCCACATACTTGATATCAAGTCCTCATCTGTTATAATAGTAGGGACTTTTAGATTTTACACGACGAGAACGTGGACTGCCACGGTGACACCCTTTTAAGGTAATGTGACGTCCTTTTAAGGCACTGCCGGGCACGGGCCAGTGTCTTGAAAGAATGGCATACGTGGCAGTCCACTACGTCGACGTGCAAATCTAAAAGTCCCTATTAACTGGGGTGAACCTGAACACCCTGATAGTCCTGATATTCTTTTTGGAATGGTTTGGATTCGGAGGGTAAGGAAGCACCATCGTTAAATTGCTTTAAACGCAAACTTCGAGTTTTTCTTTCAAATTCTTACATATAATATAATTTGTTTGCCCTCCCCAGTCCTTTTTTTCTTCAATGCTAATCTTAATTGTTAATTAATGATGCATGTTCCGGTTTTTTAATGTATATAAACAAATTACTTTGTGCTATGCTAACTGAATTGCTCGGGTGACTACGCATTTTGACTACGCATCTTAACCGGGTGACTCTTGGTATTGGTGCTAATGCATTATTTTGTATACAAATTTCCTGATTCCATTGTGTTTTAAATTCTCCCCTCTAAATTACGTCTTCCTCTACTGTTACGGTTTCTTCATCTACAATACTTATTTTTTTAGGAACCTGTAAACTACAAGCACTGCTTTTCGTATAGGTTCCTCACATTATATGAATTGAGAATCATTGAGACGTGCTCATTTATACTACATGTATTGTATTATTTTTCATTTTATATGTCTATATTCTTTGTAAAATGTGGAACAATAAAAACTTGAAACTTGAAAACATTGTGTCGGATATACAACTGCTGACATTACACTACTTGAAAATATGTTTACACTTTACCTCATTATTCAGTTGCCATCCTCATTCATTAACAAAAGAAATACGATATTTTGACATTTTATTGAAATGGTATTTTGAAAAAAATAATTTCACATAACAGAAAAATGTAACAAGAAATATTCATTGAACACTTTGCACTTTCCAACGGGATACAGAAATAAAAGAAACGGGGACGAAGAGATTTTATTTTTCATTTTTGCAGGTTTTTTAATTAAACTATTTAGTCTCATCAGTATTCACAATTGAAATGCCGTCACTGAATTAGCAATTCCGTAGCACTCTGAATTGTCATATGAAATGACAAATATGGTATATATTATTCACTATCAGTTTTATAATTTTCAGTCTGTTTTTGTACTATGACAGAAAGTTCACTTTTCGCATCCACTTCCAGAAACGTTCAATTTTTCCTACCTGCTTTCCCCATAACGGTTTACCAACAGGGAGAGTTAAATTGTCCAATTGCGTTTGACTATATAGGAAAGAGTACACCTCCAAAATAACAAAAAATGCAGTGATTTGCTAAGAGTCCTAAAAGATATGATCAAATCAATACCTTTGCAGATGATGCCGTCGATGACGATGTTGAGTAGATGTCATCGTGATACTGACCGCTGAGTGTCAGGTCCTTCAGATGAGTCATCTTACAGATGAACTGAGCGAGATCACGTGATGCAGAGGGACGTTTACTGAGTCCCGTAGAGTCAATGTGAAGAGTCTCAATCTGTTATAAAGTAACATTATGTTGAATGAATAATTACCAAAAACCCATCAGAATATATTTCAAATTCAGCAATCTGTTTAAAAATTAATCTGTTATAATAGTAACATTGTATTGGATGAACAACTGCTGACATTACACTTCTTTAAAATATTTTTAAACATTGCATCATGATACAGTTGCCATTCTCATTCATTTACAAAAGCAATACGTTATTCTGTCATTTGACTGAAAAAGTACTGTAAAAACCAAATATTACTTAACATAAATGTGTGAAAAATATAAATATGGAACACTTTGTAGTTTCCAAAGGAATACAAAAAGGTTACAAACGGGGACGAAGAGATGCGATTTTTCATTTTTGTACGTTTATATATTAAAATATTTAGTCTCATCAGCATTCACAATTGAAATAACTGTCTCTCAATCAGCAACTCCGTAGCAATCTGAATTGTCATATGAGATGAAAAATATTGTATAAATTATTCAATCTCAGTCTTACAATCTTCAGTCTGGTTTTGTATTATGACAGACAATTCACATTTCAGTACACCTCTAGTATAACAAAACATGTAGTGATTTGCTAAGAGTCCTAAAATAAATGATCAAATCAATACCTTTGCAGATGATGCCATCGACGATGATGTCGAGTAGACGTCATCGTGATACTGACCGGGGAATGACAGGTTCTTCAGATGAGGCATCTTAATTACAGATGAACTGAGCAAGATCACGTGATGCAGAGGGACGTTTAGTGAGATCCACAAAACCGATTTGAAGAGTCTCAATCTGTGATGAAAGTAGCATTATGTTGAATGAATAATTACCAACAACCCACTAAAACTAAATTCAAGATTGAGCACTCTGTTTAAACTCATGTTAATATCGTTGCCTAATAAAAATCTCTTGATCCAATCACATTAATTTTGTAATGAGGTACAGAGCTTGACACCTGAAATTAGAACTAATTTCAATAGTTTCTGGATTCTTCCGAGACCGATTCAATGTTTATTTAATTCAACCGTTTATTCATAACTGATAGGTAACGACAGAGGTGATCGATGCGTTTTTGATTGATCCAATCAAGACTGTGGGCAAAACGGATAAAGAAAATTATACTATTTTCTAGATCATATTGACCTGTTGACTGAGGGAGTAGTGAGTAAATATGAATGAAGTACTTGGCTCATTATCTAAAGTCTTACAGAACAAAAGTGAATAAAACAAGAAGGAAGAACGGTCGCAAACCAGTCCTCAATCACACAACAGTACTCTTGAAGAAAAAGGTGTGTTTTTATTCGGGGGAGAACCTAAACACCCTGATGGTTGTGTTATCGACGACAATATAGTGGTTGATCCATGATTGTCAGAAAGGAGGGGATTTTTTTCCCGGACATGTGAACCAGTAATTCTACTGACCCTACTACATTTTCACTTCGGAATGAGGGAGGGGTGGTGGGAGGGGCGGAGGTGATCCACATACTAGATGTCAAGTCTAAATCTGTTATAATAGTAACATTGTATTGGATGAACAATTGCTGACATTACACTACTTACACAAAATATTATTAAACTTTACAGCGTGATACAGTTGCCATCCTCATTCATTTATAAAAGCAACTTTTTCAAGTCACCCTGAATAAAGATAACATTTCTGAGGATATAAGAGTGGTAATAAAATTAATAACATGCTAAATGTTAGTCCTGACTCTTGCCTGCAGTGTAGGCCTACCAGACTGATATCATCTATTTTTGAACGAAATTTAGACATTACAACAACAAAAAACCAATGGTGAGGGATATCAACTTGTGAAAGTATTATGTTACCTTTTGCGTATTGAAATTCACAATCAATACCAAATTTCATTCAATCTTTTTTGTTTCTTGTTTTTCTTTTCACTTTCCTTTTAAGCCCTGTCAATAATGTGGCATTGATTATTGACTCGTTTTTAATTAGTTTTTGAAGAACTCCTAGGTGAAAGAAATCATAACTATTCTTGAATATTATTACTTGTTTTAGAACATGTTGGGCCTGTCTCACATTGCCTTCCATCATTCCATGGCAATTTTCCATGTTTCTTTCAGCTTATTTCTCACTTCTTTTCCATCCACTCAACTAATTCCTGATCATGCATTAACCTCATACCTACCATCACCCATGCCTAAGCCTTTTAGGGAGGGGATCCCGTAAAGTAATTTTGACATTGTAAGAAATAAACATGAGCAATATTTCATTGTAGGTTACTTTAAAGTCAACCTCTTTTTCATCGCCCATTCACATCAGTTCCCTGAAGGAAATGCTGGAATATATATGTCCCTCTTTCTCTTGTCTTTCTTCCTTTTCTCTTCCCCTTCCTTTTTTCTTCTGCCCGTTTCTTCCCCTTTTCCCTTTTTCCCAGGTAGCAAGCCCATATGGGGCCCATATGGGGATGATCTGGGTCACTTGTGCCATCTGGGCTATTAAATGGAACCCATATATGTATCCCATATGGGGCCAATATTTAGTAACCCATATGGGATCTATCTGGGCCAGCCCTTATGGGTCCCAGATGGGAATGAGCTGGGCGTACACATATGGGTAGAAACCGTAGAATATGAATATGCCCAAGATATGGGTAACACATGGGGAAAATCTGGGTTAAGCCACATGGGATATATCTGGGTTAACCAATATGGGTACCAGATGGGATTAAGCTGGGCATACCCATTTGGGCCCAGTTTGGTATGGGTCCCATCTGGGTCACATCTGTCTGGGTCCCATATGCTTCTTGGGTGCAGATGCCTTAGGGCCCCAGATGGTTTTCCATATGGGGCCTATGTTTCAGAGAATATGGGACCATGTGGGTCCCACATGGGCTTGCTACCTGGGTTATTATCCTCTCTGTCTCTCATTATCTCTCTCTCCCACTCTCTACTTCTTTTTGCACTTTTGCGCTTCGCGCTTAACATTTAGCTCGTTGCTTTTTAACGCTGCGGCTTTGCATTTGGCGCACTGCATTTCTATGATGCTGTTGATTGAATAAATTGAATAAATTCATCAATTCCTGATGAAGCCGTATGAGCGAGAATTCAATTTATTCTTGTCTCATATACGGTTGTCTCATTTACTTCGTTTTCTATTTATATATGTATGTATTATGAAAATGAGATAGCAAAATGTGTATATTGATGGTCATCTTGCGAGTAATAACCATTAACTACTCTCATCGGGCTCTCATCATTAATTTTCTCTTCATTTTTTTTTTTTTTGATGGTGAATTATTGGGGGATGATTGTACAGGCCATCCCCACCTGAAATATTGGGAGGATATATCCCCTCCCCCAGGCGCGGATCCAGGGGCCAGGGGCCCCCAGGCAAAAAAAAGAGAGAGAGAGGAAAAGAAGGGAAAGGGAAAGAGGAAAGAAAGGAAAGAAAGAAGAGGAAGCAGAAAAGAAAAGGGGGAAAGAAAAGATCGGGGGCCGAAAGGGCCTTGCCTCCCAGGCTGTTGTCTCCCCAGCAAAAAAAGAGAGAAGGAAGGAAAGGAAAGAAAAAAGGAAAAGAGGAGATAAAGGGAAGGAAATAAAGAGGAAGAAGAAAAGAAAAGAAGGGGGATATCAGTTACGATTTTCTCGCCAAGAAGTTGTGGATCGGGGGGGCCAAAAAGCCCTTGCCTCCCCCGCCAAAAAAAGGGGGAAGGGAAAGGGAAGAGGAGAGCTAAAAGGGGAAAAAAAAAGAGGAAGAAGAAAAAAAAAAGGATGACAAAAAGGAAGTTCAGTTGCGATTAATTCGGCCAACAACGTCCGGATCGGGGGGGACCGAAAGGCCCTTGCCCCCCCCCCAGCAAACTTAAAACAGAGAGAAGGAAGGGAAGTGAAAGGGGAGCCCACGCCAATTAGTGACCTGCCAGTGTCACAAATAGGTATCAAAATAAGCTCATCTGACCGTATTTAAATGCCTAAAACCCCTGAGCTTCCGGGGTCTCGATCTGCCCCCTGGACCCCACCTAGGGCCCTAAGGCGGGCCCCTGGATGCTCATCTGACGTAATTTAATGCTTAAAACCCCTGAGCTTCCGGGGGCTCCGCCCCCTGGACCCCACGCCAATTAGTGACCTGCCAGTGTCACAAATAAGGTATCAAAATAAGCTCATCTGACCGTAATTAAATGCCTAAAACCCCTGAGCTTCCGGGGGCTCTGCCCCCTGGACCCCACTTGGAGCCCTAAGGCGGACCCCTGGATGCTCAGCTGTCAGTAAATTAATGCCTAAAACTCGATCCTGAGCTTCTGGGGGCTACGCCCCCTGGACCCCACGCCAATTAGTGTCCTGCCACAAATAAGGTATAAAAATATGCTCATCTGACCGTATTTAAATGCCCTAACGTTCAGCAGGGCCTCCATGTAAGAGTGATGGTGATGCGGATTTTTTTTTCTTCTGTCCCCCAAACGATTTTGCTCATTACGCCACTGCTTTAGTGGTCACCATTACGTACCAATATTTGGCTCGCACAATTTCAAATTTGGGCCCCCTAAGAAATCCTGGATCCGCGCCTGCTCCCCGTGATCGACACCCATGCATGTGACTAATTATAATAGTGGAATCCATTATGTTAAATTTAACCGTGATGAATTATTTCATCCTTATTCATTTATTGTAATATAAATTCATAAGTATGCATGACAATTTTTAACGTGGTTATATATCATAATTATGTAGGCCCTTAGTGATTAAATGTAAATAATGCAACGTGCCTTAAAATGTATTTACCTATGCTTTTCGTTTATAGTGTCTATATATGCTCCTAATTATCTGTAGTTTGATGTATTTCAATAATAATAATAATATAACAATATTGGATATTTATATAGCGCACAATGATTCTACATAACCATGTAAAGCGCATAGGGTCTTAACCGGCAGTAGTATGCGCTATATAAATATTAACTTATTGTAATCATTTATAACAAAAACGAAGACAGTAATGTTTATTCTCGCAAAGAATCTATGTACAGTATAATAACAAAAAACATATTAATCTGAGAATTCGATTATTTTGAACTATTTTCAAGTAGCCATGCGTTTTGGCACATTATTGAGACCATTTAATTTTATTCTACAACTGTTTCATTCAGTTTTACTGAAGTCTGTGATTCAGATGCCTAGGGTTATCACCCCCATATCCAGGCGCGGATCCACGCCCCCCGGCCTGGACAAAAATAAATATTAAAAAACAAGATGATAACCACAAATTTACCTCTCTCTTTTGCTCAAGGGGGGTGGGTGTTGATTTTTTTTTTGGGGGGGAGCGAAAATAACGGTCTGCGCTATTTTTTAATTTCCGGGGGCAAAAAGGAAAAAAAGTTAGTGCTCACTACCTTTTGCTGGGGTGGGGTCTGAGAGACAGCCTACAGACCCCCGAATGCACGTAGATGGATTAGCTTTTTTTTAAGAATAGGGACATCCAACGATCAAACAAGTTGTTCTAAATGCTAAAGAGTAGCAGAAACATCAGAGAAATAGGGGGAAGTTCTGATGGTGGCATCAGATTTTCGAATTCTTACAATTTGTTTGTTGTTTGGATATGAAACTGTGCGCGAATTATGGTCACACTACCATATATCTATCCCCTCACTATGAAACTAATAAATTTGATACACACAGGCTTACTTTTATTCATCAATCCACCTGTTTATTCATCAATCCATCTTACACAAAGTCAAAACAATGAAACAAAAAATGCGTATATATTTTATCATTTATTATTCACAAGAATTTATCATTAGGTAATGTGTCGTGCCCTTTTTTAATTTTGATCTGATCTCGCTGCTTTTAAAAAAGGACGATCTACATGATCATAGAGAGATATATACTTCATATAATATAAGGACGGAGCGACGATAACATTCACACAATTTCATAAAAACTTTTATTAGACTTCTAAATTAAGTGATCTAAAATTAATATACGTTCTGCTCATTAATCTACAGTTTATTTGTTTAAACCTCTTGATTTGCTTTTTATTCTAGCTATTTTTCTATTACTCTAGATTTTATATTTGCTATCTTTATGATATACTTTAATACTCTAATTTTCATTTATATATTCTCACAGTTTAATTTTTATACTGGATGACATGAATGATGCAAAATAATGTAGAAAAGGAAAGAAACAATTAAAAAGTAAAAGCAAGTAATACAAGCAATGATGATGAATGGGGAAAATGTAAAAGACTAATAAATAACGTGACATATTTGATTAGACCAAAAAATGAATGATGAATGGGAAAAACGTAAAACACTAAATAAATAAAGTGACATATTTGATTAGACAGGCCAAGTGCGACTTCATTTCACAAAAGATTGAATGTTGAATCAAAAATACTGCTGGAAGTCTCTCTGTTACGTACCAAAGAAATCAGGTCATAGTCATGTGCCTACGTCAGTCAATGACGGAAAAGAAAACAACAATAACGATGAAATTGTAAGTCTTGAATGATTATTTTGTTAACACTGGTAAAGTTTAGCTGTACAAGATAGTATAGATACTGGATAAGTCTCCAATGATGTCCATCATGTCGTTATCGCTAACGGGTTTAACTTATCTCTTAAGTCGATTGAACAAAGTCATGTTTTGAAAGTTCTGCAATTTCTCTAAACCTGATAAAGCTACAGGATTGAACCAAAGAGCAACACATTATTGCTGAAGAGCATCCTTCAGCAAGACATTGATCCGCATTTGCTATTCTCAAACCAGGTGTTAATGGGTCCTTGGCAATGATTGCTGGGGTAATAATATTTGCAGGGCCCTCAGAAAGTACATCATTGATGCTGTTGAGGCTTCGATGGGTAAGCAAATTATTATCATTACAGAGAACTTTTGATTTTGGGCCCATGTCATTTCTTGGGAGCTGATAAAACGGAGTATAAAGAGAAACACCACTGAATAAGCATTAATAGGATATTCGTATTTATTCGATGAAAAATACGAGGAATGACCTTGATTTCGATTAGTAGTTTACTCGAAGACCTTCATTACACGATGGCTAAACACTACAAGACTAAAGGTCGACATGTCTCGACTTCATCTTGATGAAAATAATCACAAGTTTATAACAACAATTAAACCTTTGAGATTTTGGTTCAGATTGTAAATAAACAACAACTATCAACACCACTCCGCACTTGAGGAAGACTTTCAGCTCACTGCTATCCCTCTTGGACATCGAATTCTTGGCGTTTCATAAGCCTCGTTCCCAGATGACGTAGTCAACCGTCTCAAAGAGCGGCTGCGGTAAAATAAAATGATGTTAAGCTCGTCTGGCAGTGAGTCTCCCATTTCTGTATATTATAATAATCCGTTGCGTGTGCGCACGAGGCGTTATTACGCTGACGTGGGACTGCGTCAGCCACTGCGTCAGCCATTGGTGCGGTCTTTGATGCGTCAGTGACATCAGACTTGAAGTCGATGCAAAATGAGCTAGGCAAATACTGTGTTGAATTACTGACGTATTGTCCCATTGCCTTCGAAGGCTCGATTGGCGCAGGTAATGGCGCAGGAAATAACAGCCCCTCTCCGTTCATTTAAACGCAGCGTGGTTTAAGAACCGGTTGTTAGGAGGCGTTTTCATTCAATTGCACCATTCGATGTCAACCGGGCATGGAAATGCACAGAATAGGTCCGGGCGTAATCTCTAGTCTCAGATGCAACTTTTATAAAGTAAGATGCGATGGGCTAGCGCAATGTCGCGAATTTGTCTGTAGTCGACTTTCGACGGAAAACTGAATACACAAACGTTTATGTGACAATTCCATGCAGGTGCAGCCAGCATCATCTGTAAAAGCCTATTGTTCACTGCTCACTGTGACATGAATGATATTGAACTGAACAGTTAGTAGGCTTAATTCGTGGCAGTGGGAAAAAACGCTTCTTGTGCATCGAGCTTTAAGTCGGTTTACCACGTCAAGCATGAACGAGGCTCAAACAGTCCAGGACTCAATCTTGGTTCACCCGCTGGAGCCAAGCTTGCACTTCATCCCGATGGTTCTGGACCCATCTGATGTTACCCCTGGTCTGCTCTACGGCCTGAACCAACGCTCTGGCGCCCGTCCCTTGATCAGGGTGCAGTGATATAAAGTTCCGAAGCTGAAAACGGGAAAGGAGTCTATACATTAATCAGGGGCGGATCGAGAATTTTTGCACATCAAACAAGGGGGAAAATCAGGATATTTCGATGCCGTTTATTCGTTTTACTCCGAAATTCTCTGACGATCCCAAAAGTAGTAATTACCTCAAAAAGGCGAAAGCACCTTTACACTTGTGTTCTTAAGGTATGCTGGAGAGACATTATTCAAGCGGAACAGAAAATGTGGTCTTTATAGACAGGTGGTCACTTAAACAGGTTTTCTCTGTACTACTTCCAGTCCTCCTCCGCCCTCCCCCTCCCATAATGTCATTGCCCATCCCCCCTCAATGCCTGGACCCATACTACGCCACTAGAAGGAGGAATAAGTACAATCTTTACCTCTCTGAGTTGTGACTCCGTGTTGAAATACGCCGTGACCTTTCTGATTAGATAGGCAAAGTGATATAAGGTACTGCCATAGCTGGAAAAAAAAGAATAGAATAATCAGGACATTTATTTTCGAAATATTATCAATTAATAATCAATATCAATTAATTATTAATAACAATAAATAAATTAATAACAATTAATAAATAATGACAATCGATAATTCAGAACAATTAATATTTAATAAATAACAAATGGGTCGTATATATCTAGGGTAGCGACAACGGCCCACCCGATGATTTGTATAAGGCACGCGATACCGATATTCTCAACCTCATTGGCTATCGGTCTCGTAGGCCTTAGCCCCTTGGTATTTCCTCTCAACAAATAATATCAAAAATTGCTGATTTAAAGGATAAATATATAATAATTACGTTTTTCTGAAGAATTCCCAATTTGTCCTGAAAAACCGCCACGCTAGATCGTATCCGACGGGATTTTTCGCCACATACACTACAACAGACGCCGCATCCTGAGATTTTATCACATTGGTCGTCATTTCTAGATATCTGTAAGAAAACGAGGTTAAAGAACTTTATTAGTTTAAGATATCTGTCATTTCTAGCTTTTTACCAGAAAATAAGATGGATTGAATCCCTCTTCATCGTTATTTCAACATATCTACAAACAAATGAGAACAATGCATGCAAACGAAAATAGGAAGTAAACTTAAACTTAACTTACGCGGCGAATTTTAATAAATTCTTGATAATTATCATATTTTGCTCACTGTAATATTATTGATTTGGGGGGGGGGGCACTCTAAAAACTTGAGTATTCAATGAAAATTCAGACAGGTCAAGAAGTAATAGCGTTTTGAAAATTTTGTATTCACATATTTTATACCATGACACTTTCAGATGGAGAATCCAAGACTGCGCCAATAATTGACGCATTCCTACGTCATTCATTGACGCAGTCCTACGTCATCGATTGTTTGTAGCGGTTATAACATACTTGCTGAGTATCCAGGGTTGGTTGGCGCATGCCAGGGACTGCAGGAGTAAAGCCCGTTCGCTTGCGATAAGGGTCGATTCATACTGGTCGAATGCAAAGGACCATTCTGCATCTCCGCCCTCTGCGATAGCAGTGCAGTAGACGCTCATCTTCTGGTCAGGTGGAATACTGCAATATCAACGCATTTTTTGTTTAATTCAATTCAATTCGTCTTTATTTCCAATTACTTGAAAAGAGTATACAAAGTAGAGAGAACAAAAAAAAGTACACAATAGACGGATACAAAATATATGCAAAACGAAATGGATATAATAAAATGAAAGTAAAACGAACTAGATGGAACTTCAACTGCGCGCAGTCGAAAATGATGCCTCCGCCATAGAGCAAGTTTACAAACCAAAATGGAAGCAATTTTTAAAATTCAAGTTTGATTGTAATCCATCTGTTGGTTCTAATGATAACGCGATCACGAGCTATTTTGAGATACATAATGAGCCCTGTGACCTTTGACCTCGTGACCCCAAATCTAATCAGTTCATTGACTCTGCAAGATACATACATGACCCAAGTTTGGCGGTAATCCATCAATCGGTTCTTGAGATAACGTGATCACAAGCTATTTTGCATACATAATGAGCCCTGTGACCTTAGACCTTTGACCTCGTGACCCCAAAATCTAATCAGTTCATTGCTCTGCAAGATACATACATGACCCAAGTTTGGCGGTAATCCATCAATCGGTTCTTGAGATAAAGTGATCACGAGCTATTTTTGCATACATAATGAGCCCTGTGACCTTTGACCTTTGACCTCGTGACCCCAAAATCTAATCAGTTCATTAGCTCTGCAAGATACATACATGACCCAAGTTTGGCGGTAATCCATCAATCGGTTCTTGAGATAACGCGATCACGAACTATTTTTGCATACATAATGGGCCCTGTGACCTTTGACCTTGGACCTCGTGACCCCAAAATCTAATCAGTTCATTAGCTCTGCAAGATACATACATGACCCAAGTTTGGCGGTAATCCATCAATCGGTTCTTGAGATAACGCGATCACGAGCTATTTTTGCATACATAATGAGCCCTGTGACCTTTGACCTTTGACCTCGTGACCCCAAAATCTAATCACTTCATTAGCTCTGCAAGATACATACATGACCCGAGTTTGGCGGTAATCCATCAATCGGTTCTTGAGATAACGCGATCACGAACTATTTTTGCATACATAATGGGGCCTGTGACCTTTGACCTTGGACCTCGTGACCCCAAAATCTAATCACTTCATTAGCTCTGCAAGATACATACATGACCCGAGTTTGGCGGGAATCCATCAATCGGTTCTTGAGATAACGCGATCACGAACTATTTTTGCATACATAATGGGCCCTGTGACCTTTGACCTTGGACCTCGTGACTCCAAAATCTAATCACTTCATTAGCTCTGCAAGATACATACATGACCCGAGTTTGGCGGTAATCCATCAATCGGTTCTTGAGATAACGCGATCACGAACTATTTTGCATACATAATGGGCCCTGTGACCTTTGACCTTGGACCTCGTGACCCCAAAATCTAATCACTTCATTAGCTCTGCAAGATACATACATGACCCGAGTTTGGCGGGAATCCATCAATCGGTTCTTGAGATAACGCGATCACGAACTATTTTTGCATACATAATGGGCCCTGTGACCTTTGACCTTGGACCTCGTGACTCCAAAATCTAATCACTTCATTAGCTCTGCAAGATACATACATGACCCGAGTTTGGCGGTAATCCATCAATCGGTTCTTGAGATAACGCGATCACGAACTATTTTTGCATACATAATGGGCCCTGTGACCTTTGACCTTGGACCTCGTGACCCCAAAATCTAATCACTTCATTAGCTCTGCAAGATACATACATGATTAGAGTTTGGCGGGAATCCATCAATCGGTTCTTGAGATAACGCGATCACGAACTATTTTTGCATACATAATGGGCCCTGTGACCTTTGACCTTGGACCTCGTGACCCCAAAATCTAATCACTTCATTAGCTCTGCAAGATACATACATGACCCGAGTTTGGCGGTAATCCATCAATCGGTTCTTGAGATAGCGATCACGAACTATTTTTGCATACATAATGGGCCCTGTGACCTTTGACCTTGGACCTCGTGACCCCAAAATCTAATCACTTCATTAGCTCTGCAAGATACATACATGACCCGAGTTTGGCGGTAATCCATCAATCGGTTCTTGAGATAACGCGATCACGAACTATTTTTGCATACATAATGGGCCCTGTGACCTTTGACCTTGGACCTCATGACCCCAAAATCTAATCACTTCATTAGCTCTGCAAGATACATACATGACCCGAGTTTGGCGGTAATCCATCAATTGGTTCTTGAGATAACGCGATCACGAGAACCGTACGTACGTACGTACGGACGGACGGACAACCAGAAAACATAATGCCTCCGGCTACGTTGTAGCGGAGGCATAAAAAACAAAAAAGTAACAGAATAGAATAGTTGGAAAAACTTGAATACCGATGTCTAGGTTTGTACAAATATGCATACCGTATATCAAAATACTCTACGGTGTACATGGCATGTTGTTCTTCAAAATGAATGCAACGACTTGTAAATCATTATGTCGTGTCTTTAGGGTAATCCGACATTTGCTCTGGCGACATTAATTTTGTTAATCCAAGTTTGTTTCCCCTTCAAATACATTGGATTATTCCCCGGTTACGCTGTCAAAAAAGGTGAGTAAAGGGAACACGAGAAAGGAAGAAGGGTGAAGGTCTAGAAGAGAAGACACATGGGCCCTATTTCATAAAACTTGATATCAATAACAAGTTTCATTAACTGTTGTAAGCTACTGTTATAAGCTACTGTTATAAGCTACTGAAATCGTGGCATTTGATTGGCTGAGAGCAAATTCGTCATCGGAATTTAGCAATTGTTATTGAAAATACGTTTTATGAAATAGGGCCCTGGACCACCTTCCGCACCCCCTCATAAGTAACCTTGTACATTGGAATTTTATTTTCCGAGTAAGACCAGAACCCCCTCAATCTCCCCAGTGCCCTCTCAATGGGTGGACACACGCTACGCCACTTTCTGTGCTTTCAAATGTTTCTAGGAGAAATACGGCTCTATGTGAATTCTGATAATCTATGATTTGAATTGGACTCTTGCAATAATGTCTGCCCTGTTGCCCTCAGATTCTCGGAATACTGAGCATGATTTTGTTAAAGTTCGACTTACGAATTATAGGAGCTATTCCGCATCCAGGCTGCAAACAAAGATGTTGCCGTGGAGATGCAGTCTGCGTTGCCATAGTTACATGCTTCCTGTATGGCAACAGCACGGGCCAATCTGTAAATAATAGAACAAAAATATCATCTTACATCTCGATTGTGAGGGGCATTGTGTCGTGGGCTAAACTTAACACCTATAGTACTAGTAGCTAACTTAAATAAGCACAACTCGAAACAAAATGAACCATGGAGAAAATATGTGTGGTTTACTCCACATTCTTGTATCGGGCATATACGTCCAAGTCGAAAATAATTTAATTTCCTTTAAGCGGTGAGACGACAAAAATATTACAGATGTCTCTATCCAATATGCATTGACACTAAACATTAGAATGTAGGGAATACATCTATACGACATGGATATGCTAATTTTTAATTTATGGAAAGCTTTGTAGGTCTGTTTAACCGCATGAAGGAGAGAAAAAAACTTCGTATGGCGCTTCCAGAAGTGATGATGTTCTTACTGTTGAAGGTGGCCACTGTTTGAGTTATCCCATCCGACTGCCCGGTAAAAAGGTTTCACGAGCCTGGACATATACGTCTGAAAAATGTAACGGACAAACAGTGAGAACAATGAGTTTGAAACTAGCTCGCTACATAAGCTACATTATACACCGTCATCGTCCTACACTGCTCAGATTAAGAACTTCGAACCTTGGAGATGTCGTGTTATGGTGGTACATTCACATGAAGAAAAATACACTATATCCTATTATGTATCGTCCTTTGGCAAGACATTACTCCATATTTGCTACTCTCCACTGCCAGGCCGGTGTCAATGGGTACCTGGCAATGGCTGGGGTAATAGTAATTGAAAGGTCGTCAGGAAGAACAGCATTAAGGGCGATGAGGCTTCCCTTTGTAAACCAAATTATTATTATACTATTGCACAAGGCCAAAACCTAACCGTTACCCTAAACCTAAAGCTAACGTAAAGCCAAATTGCATACCTAACCTTAACCGTAAACCTTTGACGAAATAAAGGAAGGGCAATTTTGCCGAAGCAAATCGTAAATCACCAATATAAAAGATGGAGTGTTAACATAGTCAACACTTTAAAGGCTCGATCGTTTGGACATGACGCGGTAAACTGCCGCAAAAAAACCCGCCGCGGTATTTTACGTGTAAACGAATATCATCTGCGCGCAACAAAGGTCCTGCGCGGATTCACTGAGCTCCATGTTATAAACATGTGACCGCTCCGGTGACCGCTGCAGATTTGCCGCGTCGTATCTGAACAAGCCATTAATATAATTGTTTAAATATTTATCTTTGTTCACTTCTGTTCGTTGTGTGGTAGACGTACGGTTCTGTATCATGCAGGGATTAATTTAGTGACACTAACTTCGAAATCTCCAAAGGCTGACGCCCTGGACAGCATGAGTTTGATGTAACCTAGGGCCTTGGTGGTGGCCAACCAAGGAACGTAGTCCCTCTCCTCGGCTAGGTAGCGGGTCAGGTTGAGCGCGGTGGTGTAACTCAGGTCGCCCGCCCTCGCTAAATTCAGGGCGTCCCCAATCAAAGCTACACGATTCGAGATGGGGATGGCCTGCAAGTTAATCAGGACAGAATGTATTCGAATTAGGTATTTATCCATACGAAATTTCACGTATGATCAACAGTTCAAGATAGTATTGAATGCTGCAGAGTATATTTCGCCGATGTCGGAGACCAAGGTTGAAACTTTTTAAAAATGCATGCTCCGCGGCATTCAATATTATACAAATTAGATGAAGTCGAGGGGCATAGTGCAGTCTCGAGATCACCGAGGAGCTATAGTTTTAACCGTGACCTGTAAAAATAAGCAGTCATTACCTGGTGATCTGTGAGAAGTTGGGAAATCAGCAACTGCCAGTTCTGTTCATCATAGTTGACCCGATAGTACCCATAAGCGTTGATGTTCACCAGAAGCCACTCGTCTGCTGAAGATCCCGCCAGAGGTATTGTAACTGAACAGAAGAATCATATAACAATGAATTATGATGGCTATAATAATGATGACGACAACAATAATAATAATAGATGCTGCTTATAAGTATCGGCTTGCATGGTGATGTAGATATACAGTAGTCTTGCGGTTGCACCATGTGAGAGAGAGGGGGAGGATTGAGGAGTCCTGAAAAGAAATCTCGGTATTCTTTCTTGAGGGTGTGTAGTCCTGAAAAGGACTGTTGGTGTAGTCTTGAAAAAGACTGTTGGTTATCTTTCTTAGCTTATAGTTCTCCTATAGGCGTTGTGGCGTGCGCCTGTAACCCAGCTAACAATGGAAGTTACAAACTGATTCAGCCGAGAACGCAGGTTCGAAACTGAGTCACGTCTTTCGGATGGTGACGTTAAAGGTCGGTCCCCAGACGTAAATAATCATATCTGATTGATACACGTCTGTAAAAACCCAATACACACACACACACAATTTCAGGACTACACAACCTCAAGGAAGAATACCGGGATTCCTTTTCAGGACTCCTCAATCCTCCCTCTCTCTCACATGATGCAACCGCAAGACTACTGTATAAATAATAATAATAATAATAATAATAATAATAATAATAATAATAATATAAAAATTTATATAGTACTAATATTAATGTTTCTAAGCGATGTACTATTATAACGCCGGCATTAGCCGAGCTACCGTGATAAGCCGCTCTGGCAGTAGAGGAAATTTTTCCTACCGGATATCCATTTACATCACCTGGGCGGAGAGTAAAAAATGTACAAAAGGCATTATTAGTGCCGCGGCGGGGCTCAAACAGCGAACCATGTGATCCACAGTCCAGTGACGTATCCATTAGAGCACGAGATCTCTATGAACTCTAGCAACGAATCCGGGATTTTGCAGGGGGGGGGGGGATCTTCCGAAAATTACTGACAAGTAAAATTAAATAGGCTTACCTCTTTTTTCGATGCTAATTTACTCAAAAATATCCCCGACAAGCGAGAAAAAAAATTATCATATTTTTTTCAGGTGCCCTTTGGATTTTAAAAAAAATGAGAAGGAGCACCTATTTAGGGATTGTGCCAGTTGGGTTTCGAACGTGGGTTCGACCAATTGTCCCCATCCCCAAATCCACCACTGCAACCCAACATCTTAGAAAAATGATTCACCAAGTTTAATCAGTAGTCGTATCTCTGGACAGGTCGGTTAGCCTGATAGGCGATTACAAACAGTAATTTGAAGTAGTTTATTTTTACATGCAATTTATTTTTTAAAGATTTGTGTTGCATAATATTAAAATGTTTTTGATGGTTTCCGTTATAAATTTGATGCATAAATAAAGTGACAGCTTTTTTTCTTTGTTCAGCGACCGGAAACACAACCCCAATCACGTACTTAATTATGACCATTATTCTGGTAAAAGAACATTGAATTAATGATTTTCATTTAGTTAAGTCAACATATATTATTTTTTTATCATGAAAACTTCGCCAAATTATTTAACCTTACCAGGCGAGTTGGGTGTAAGCCATTGAAGGGGAGGGCTCTCGAAGTTTGCCACCGGTTTTGTAGTATACCTCATTGGTATATGCCATTCATAGCTGAAAAGAATGTACGTTAGAGCGGGTTAACAACAACAAAAATCATTATTAAAGGCTTGTTCAGATATAGCGCGGTAAACCGCTATTCAAAAAAAAAAAGGACGGTAATTTCAACCCGAGGGGTCGCTAGACTACTTTGAATGGGGGTATGGAAAAGATGGCGAACAAATTTCGCCGATAGGTCGGCCGGATATTTTCCTACAAGCAAAAAGAAATACGAAAATAAAAGGGTTTCAAATTTTCAATTTCGCCGACAAAGGTACCAAAGACATTTCTAACAAGGTAAAGAAAAAAATTACGACAAGGTCTAACAGTTCAAAAACTTGATTAACAGTCATAGAGCCCAGTCATAAGTACAGTTTTTCCGACAATAAATGGGGGGGGGGTACAGGGGCGGATCCAGCCGGCGGCAAGGGAGGGGGCCTAAAAAGGGGCCCACTTCGTACGAAAATTTGAAAATCGTGCCGGTCGATGTTTCGCTCAGTGGGGGTAGTGAGCACAAAAAAAAAAATTTGGCACCCGAAAAATTGTTTTCCCTCGGGGAAAGGGTAATTTTTTTCCCACCACCACCCCTTGGGCGTCAGGGGTAGTGAGCACAATTTTTTTTTGGCACCTGAAAATTTTTCCTACGGGAAGGGTTATATTTTTCCACCCCTTAGGGCGCCAGGAGGGGGCCCAACTTCTTTTTCAAAAGGGTGTTTTTACCTGTTTTTTTTCTAGGGGAGGGGGCCCGGGCCCCCGGGCCCCCCCTGGATCCGCCACTGGGGGGGTAACATGCAAAATTACAACGAAAATGAAAACTGGCCAACCAATTATTTAGCCAAAAATTTGCCCTTTAATATGTTAAGATTCTGTATTTCCCCACAAATAATAACATGCATGGGCAACAACAAAAATATGTTGATGGCTTTCATTACTTTAGACCTTCCCGAACAAAAATCTGTAAATCAATACACCCTTTTACGGTTAAGGCCGCCATTTTAAAATGAGCGTAAACATTGCGTCATCAATGTTTTCAGATGCGCATGTATTGTAGCGTCACTGACTGGGCCTATGGGCTGTGCGCTCACATCATATTTGCATGGGCGCTATTTTAATTTACGCGTAAACCACTGACCTCTAGAGGTCAGTGCGGTAAACAGCTTTGTTTACTCGTAAATTAAAATGGCGCCCATGTCTGCTCATGCGCACTGTTGTAACCGTGAAACGGTGTATTGATTAATAGCATCGTTATTGTAAATACCCAAGGTCATCATAAGTAGTTGTGGTGTTCGCTTCCGGGTCAATGAGAAAACGACTCTGATTGGCTGAGAAGGACGGATTAGCTGATGAATATTCACGAGTCACGTGGACGATGGGATAACCCATTTGTAAGGTCCACGTGTCCATGACTTGCGTGACATCAATGCCTGAACCATTTACGGCCTAAAAAGAAAAAGAGATTTTAAAATACATGTGCAAATAAAAAGACATGTATTGAAATTATAATGTTAACTTTGATTTAAAATAATTTGCATACTAATTTAATCTTTGTATATGTCCCCTTACTGGGAGGTCGTGGAGCTATCATCTCCTCTCTATAACCATATATTAAAAGAAAGAAAAGAGATGGTAAGATTGCATACTTGGGCGTTTTGGCGTGCGCCTGTAATCCAGCTAACAATGGAAGTTACAAACTGATTCAGCCGAGGACGCAGGTTCGAAACTGAGTCACGTCTTTCCAATAGTTACGTTAAAAGTCGGTCCCCAGACATAAATAATCATATCTGATTGATACACGTCTGTAAAAACCCAATTACACACACACACACATACACACACTCCACTTTCAAAGAACAATCGTGGATGCCAAATTAAGACTTGTCAGATTTATTATCAATTTACCGTATTATCCGTTATCAAGATAAAAAATAACTTCTATGAAAACATTGGTGTTTATGAAATATTTCGATCAAATTAACATTGCGTCAATAATATGATTCAGTCAAAGACTTGTCTATAATACCCATTGAACACGAGGCGTCATTTGCCAGACGCAGGACTGCGTCAGTGACCCCGGTGCAGTCTTTGACGCTCCATGCGAGACTGGCGTCGTCAACAACAAAAAGCAAATGAGCACTGCCAAAAATTGCGTTGAATTAATGGGGCATGAGCCAATTACCGTCACAGACTCGATTGGCGCAGGTAATAACGCAATGGTAATGACGCTTCGTATTCAACGGGCATTATACATGAGGTAGGCGTACATACAGTACTTACATCGGTAAAGCAATTCCACAGGTCCGTATTTACAGCATTGCTGTATTGATATCTATCCACATAGATCTGCATGAAGTTAAGTTGAATAGAACACATTTTAAATTGAAAAAGATATCATAATCAATTTTGCTTTAAAATGCATTCCTCTTTGTGCAGATTGCCTCCTCAATACTAAATGTGAAATTTGTTTTGCATCAGCAAAAATACGTTCATTCTTTTGTTGGGGAGGGGGTCAAATGTAAATACGGTTACGCGAATTACATATACATGTTGTTGATACGTCTTGTTTCCAATGTGACGTGATTGTTCGTGATGGAGCTAGTACAACTGCGGATTACGTAGCCGAGCACCCGAAACTTTTTTATTTAATTTTAATGACTTGAAATGATTCTGTTATTCGGAAAGGGGCAAAATGACAAACTAGAACCAGGGATGGTGGCATCTCTCCGATTGATCCATGCGATCAACCCAAGCTAATGCACATGGAATGCGTTGTGCAATATTATATCCAAAATTCTAAGAATTTTCTTTCAAATGAAAAAAAGGAAATTCAAACGGAAATCTATAAGTAAACACACATACCTCTAGTCCTCTCCTAAACTCTGTTTCACCCAAGAAATCGTGTATCATTCTAATGATCGACGCTGCCTGTTGGTGTAAACGAACAAGTGTCTTTATAGATTTTTCTTGAAAGAAGGAAAAATCTGAAAACGTTTGTCTTTTTTTCAAATTTATTTTCAGTAACCTCTTCTTCCTCATCGTATTCATCATCATCATCATCATCATCATCATCATCATCCTCATCTTATTATTATTATCCTTTATTATTATCATCATCATCATCATTAGAATTAGTAGTAGAAGTAGAAGTAGTAGTAGTAGTAGTAGTAGTAGTAGTAGTAGTAGTACAATGTAGTAGTAGGTGTAGTAGTAGTAGTAGTAGTAGTATAGTAGCAGTAGTAGTAGTAGTAGTAGTAGTAGTAGTAGTAGTAGTACAATGTAGTAGTAGGTGTAGTAGTAGTAGTAGTAGAAGTAGTATAGTAGCAGTAGTAGAATAGTAGTTCCTCCTCCTCCTCCTCCTCCTCTACTTCTTCTGCTACTATTTCTTTTTCTCACTTCTTACTTTTATTTGCTTATCTTTCATTTCGTCCTCCTCACTGCACTTAATTTTGTTCCTTCTCCATCATTATCTCTGTTATCACCTCTCCCTTACTATCCAACTCCCACCCCCCTCCTTCTCTCTCTCTCTCTCTCTCTCTCTCTTGTTCTTGCCCTTAATTCCTTTCCCCTCTCTCTCACTCTCTCACTAAAATCCAATTGCACTACATCAAATTTCTGTCTCCCCCATTTCGACAAAAAAGACAGTTCTCTACCTCGAAGCTACAAGGCAATTTCATTAAAGGAATTGCTTTCTCAACCTGAATGTGTTTGTTGTGTCAATACTTTTGTACTTCTGGACGCAACTGAATAAACGGCGAAAGGTCATTTACACCGCTGCACATCGAAATCCCGATAGATTGCAGAGATTTACAGGCTGTTAGAAAAACATGAGTTTCTTTGAAATCAATCTCATGGACACTGTGTACTGAAAGAAAAAGGATAAAGAGCAGTCGTTCCGGAGTCTTCCTTCCTGCTTGCACACGATCTTTAAAATTGAAGGTGATAGTCACACAAAACTGTTCCCCCCCCCCAAACAAAAAAAAAATCATTGTTTAATTATTGCAGATTTTTAATTGTTGCTGTGCCCTCCTCGTGAAATATGTGGTTGGGCAAATACTACCCCCCCCCTTCACACACACACGCACACACACACATACATTTCCCTTAGATTTACACTGCCCACTATACGCTGCTAATGATTCATTTCATTACACCAAACAGAATATACAGATATCGTAGCAAACTTAGGGGAACTTTGAATAACCTATTGTTTTGACGTATAAATCATTGCTGGACTATCTAATATTACATTTTAATGTTCGTAGGTGTCAAAAGAAATTGGAATTGCCTATAAGGTTGATTTCTCGAAATCCTTTTGCGATCGTGTTTACTACCGTCCGAACTGGGCGTGCAAGACTATACCCGTATATTGTGTATCTGGAGAGAATTGGTATCCGGACAGATAATTTCAACCAGTAATTTGAACAAGTTTGAATTTGATGTTCCATACAAATTTTAAAATATATTTTGACAATAATATAAATGAAAAATAAACGCGATGCTTTTTGGTGCCTAGTTTTCCTGAAATCCAAAGGCAAATGAGACGTCTCTATTTTTGTTAAGTGTCCGGACACCAAACCCCATCCTACTGTTGCCAAAAAGGTGGTTGGATACATAACCCTCATATTATATGGACAATAGTTACGCAATTAATTTAAAACGCACCAATGCTGTTCTTCCTGAGGACCCTGCAATACTCCAGCAATTGCCAGGTATCCATTTACACCTGGGTAGAGAGTGACAAATGTGGATTAATGTCTTGTCAAAGGACGTTAGTGCCGGGGTGGGATTCGAACCCTCAACCCTAGGATTGAGCGTCAAGTGAATGAACCACTTTACCACGGCACCTCCAATCACCTTAAGTAAACGATTGCATCATACTATACGATCACCTTATCGTAGACGATAGCATCATACTGTTGGTTGATGTCGTCTGCAGTGAAGACGTCAACGATGATCGGGCGGGAAGATGGAGCGGCGTCCGCTTGGAGAGCGTCGTACAAATTCGTCCCAGCAAACTGGTCTCTCTGCCAAGAAGTGATAGTAGTGATTGTTTGATATTGAATTGTGTCTAAATTGAATCATACTAATTTCAGCCTGTTTTTACCCACTTAATTGATTGTTCTCAGGAAGAACAGCAATGAAGCTGATGAGGCTTCCCTGGGGAAAAAAATTAATTTTTTTCCACCATTATTATTATTATCATTATTATTATTATCATCATAACCTATTGTAGAAAAGTGGAAAATATAACTAGTTCAGACAAAACATTTAGCCATTTTCTTGCTATACATAATTATGGTTGCTTTGAAGAAAACAAAAAAAAACTGCAACTCCTGTAGTTGGGTTTCATGTCGTGTACTAATGTTGACTCCAATTTACATTTGTATAATTATTTTCTGGCTAGTAAATAAAACTATGAAAGTGAAGGATAAAGACAAGTATGACAATAAATAACTGGGGCCCGTATCATGGAAAAGATGTTACCGTATAATTTATGTTAGTAAAACGATGTTAATTGTCATTGCAAATCTAAATTAGGACAAGTCATTGTTTAATGTCTGCGCAAAAAGTTGGCTGCGTTTACGCTAGTTCCGGGCATTTTTAGTTTGTTATGGCAATTAATATTATTTACCTAACATAAGAGGTAGCATCGTTTTCATAATACGACCCCTGAACTGTGTCGTATCTTTCAAAATCCTGCGCTATCCTTTATTGCTAAAGTGTCAAAGATCAATAAAAGTTATGAGAACATATCGAATTTACCAAGAATAAAACCGTAATTATTATTGTCACAATCATGAAAAGAGGTAACATGAAATTATTCCAACTTTATAGGGCCATATTCTGAGAACGATGTTATCTTATAATGTTAGGGAAAACGATGTTAAGTGTCATAACAAAATTAAATTGCGCGGAATCCACACTTATCGTTGGTGTTTGCACAAATATATACATGTATTTTAACTTTACAATCATGAACGCATTCGGTTTTGCGCAGACATTTACCAATGACTTGTCTTAATTTCAACTTGCTATGACAATTAACATCATTTTGCTGACATAAACTTAATCGTTTTCAGAATACCATCCATTAATTGACAACAGTGTATGTCCTTACTCACCATACCCCAGTCGGGTTCTGTAATGTTGGAGCCGATGTTAGCTGCGTAGCTGGCAAAGCCTTCTTTTAACCACAGATCATTCCACCACTCGAATGAAACCAGGTTACCAAACCACTGCAAGAAAACAACACAGTACAGACATTGATTGCTTTAAGAGGCACGGTTAAAACTATTGCCCAAGGTGATCTCGAAAGTGCACTTTGCCCCGAGACTAAGTAGAGGGACACATTACAACAACAAAAAAGTAGTACAGTCACTATTTTTTTTATATATCCCCACTGTCGATTCTCAAGTGTATTTAAAAAACGACCTTTGGGGTTTTTTTTCCTTATAGAATATTTTTAACACTTCCAAGGCCAAGCAATGCTTCACAAAAATATAAGAATATTTTTTTTTGTTATGTTGTTTGGTGTTCGTTTGTGGGGGAAGGGAGGAGCTGTCAGGTATTTTGGAGCGGCTTGACTGACCTGATGGGCCAGCTCGTGGGCCAAAACGTTGTTGATATCCTGGAGGTTGGATTCTGACGACTGTCCAGGGGTGTAGAGGAGATAAGACTCTTTGAACGTCATCAAACCCCAGTTCTCCATTGCACCAACACCATAATCAGGTATGGCAACCGTATCTGAAGAAGATAAAAGAGACAGAGGTGAATCTAAGGGGGTACATGGGGCACGTCGCCCCCGCAATCCTAATCTGGTATACTTTAAATATATTTGAAGTACAAAATTGTGCCCTTTATTTGTCAGTGACTCCGTCAGCAATATTAGACACCTAAAGGAAAATGTGCTGAACTTTTTTCTTATTATTTTTTCTTCTCAAAGAATATTAGAAAGTATAAATTGCACCTATAGTCTAAATATGATGGCCTTTATCTTTTTGCCTCTGTAGCGTTTTTCTCTTTCATTTTTAATGTGCCACAACCCCTTCCCCTCCCTCCCTCTCTACTGGTGAGAGAATAGGGATCTGCCACTGAGATATTTGTGTTTGGTTTTCAAAAACAATACAAACAAGTTCACAATAAATGGTTCGTCAGATGTTCATATGGGAAATTGCTAATTCAGTAGAGAAGCAATATTCCACTGTCATTCCATGAGGTCATACGTAAAAGGAAAGGCCTACATTTATAAAAAAAAAAAAAAAAAAAAGAACAAGTATAATTTAGCTCCCCAAAGAAGAAAAGCCTGTTGATAACATTTTTAGAGGTTTTAATCCTTAAATGTCCATTACAATATTATAATGAAATATGCAAAGAGTGATGACAGGATGAGGAATGCACTGGCAGGAGATAATATAA